>CATIWO010531329.1:0-10773 GCA_949673435.1 Macaranga tanarius | reverse complement strand
AACTCCTAACTTCTTTAACAATTTATCCCCTCTCTACCCAAAATGCATATGTCAACTTATATGCAAATTCAAAACTCTATTAGATATGTCATTGAAAATATGATGCATGAACAGTGCATATAAAAATACAGATGTTACACATATTGTGCATCCTTGAGAGCAAACATAGTCCAATTATTACTATACAGTGAAGATTAATTACGTGCCTTCTATAAGATAAAAAAAAAAGCAAATCTCAAACTTTATATCTTATTTTTAGTTTTATCTTTATTTGATTTTTTTTTATATAATTGTTCTTAAATCTCCATATTTTGGGTTGTTTTGTTATTGTTTATGTAAATATTTTGATTTTTCTAGTTGTTAGTTATAGTAGTTTTATTTTACTACATTGTAGCTAATTTGATGTGGAATATTATTTGTTTATTGTGGTTTCATATTGCTACATTGTTAGTTTTAACTTTTAGCTTTAATTTTATTTGATTTTTTTTACTAATTATTACAATTTTTATAGGATGAATAGGACATCAAAGAGGTTAAAATACCTCACATTTGAAGACTGCTTTTCTTAAGGTATAATATAAGAAGTAGTTATTTTCTTTGATTTTGTAAAAAAAAAAATATTGCCTTTTCTAGTTTAAATGTAGCTTCTTGATGATTTTGTCTGGTATTTCATTATTAACTAATTAACATGGTATTGATGCTAAAGGTATTAGTATTTATGGTAGCTAATCTCACGATGACTTTGACAGATATGATATTGAGCAGATACTTAATTGCTCTTCTACTTACTAACATATAAAGTTCCACGCTTTTTGTCTGGTTCTTAAATTGGAATTTGATTATTTGTTGATTGAAATTATTTTCTTGATATATACTCGAATATTCATGTCATTAACCCCGTCACCTATTGGTGGGTTGCTTTTTAATTTTAAGTTAAATAGTCTAAATGGGAGGGAAAATTTTTGTCGTTTACAGTTCACTGACATGAAATTTATTGGTTACAATGAGAATCTTGAATGAAAATTGGTTTTATATATATTATATAAGTATAATTGAAATATTGATCAAAGTCTTGATTTACTCTAATCATGGCCTTGGATTTAAAGCTTGTATAATGGGAATAAGGTTTCATCATTTTGTTCTTATAAATTAATTTCCCATTCATAAGTAAAAAATGAGAAAGTAACGGTTCAATACAAGCTTTATTTTAAATCTAACCATAGGTTTTGGACAACACATTACTTAATTGAACAATTAGAAGCTGCCCTCAGTAAACCATTACAAAACTAAGAAATTGTGCATATTAAGAGAAGAGTTTACTCAGCCAAGCTATACCGCTCTCTTTTGAATACTAATTTACTTTACTACTATATAAATTTACAAAAGATTTTTTATCAAAAGATAATTATTTGTTTTTTGAATGTATTCAAATGGTGTGAAATGCATCTCTAATATTTTTTTTCGCTAATTATTATCATTTTTACAAGATCAAGAGGTTGTTACATGATTAAAAGCAGGATTTTAAGAAGATTATTTTTGTAGCACCCTTTAGGTACCACATACAAACGTCCAATTATAGATCATATACGTGGCAATGTGAAAAAGTTTGTAAAAGATAAGTTATATATAAAAGTATAAGTTTATATAAGGTACATAGCTTTACTTATGTATATAAAAACAACATGATTCTATTACAAAATCCCATGTGTCAAAATGGTGAGATGCTTATGAGGATGAAGATGTTGACATCAAGCTTTTTTTTGACCCACCTAAGCTCACGACAAGACACACTTCAAGTTCTATCAACATGCACCTCAAGTTAGGCTATCTATTACTTGAAAACGACAATTGTAAATGAATGATCTTGCGACTCAATAAGCAATTATTAAGATAAGTATACCTATAATTCTCCTCAAGAACTAATTAAGGAGATATATAAAATTTAATACATACCAAGTGTTTAATAATTCAATATTTACACATTAAGAGCCAATACTAGGAATTAAACCCAATTTAGATCCAAAATAAAGTAAAAAAACAACGCCGGGCTGCTGCGACCGCCAGTGGTCACCTAGTTTAGGGGGCTAGCGATCGCTAGTAATGGCCTATTCTGCCAACAATGACTAGTGATTGCCAGTAGCTGGTTTCAGTTAGGGGTGAGCACGGTCCGGTTCGGTTCGGAGAATGCAATTCTCCAGAATTGCTCCATACTATCAGAAATTTAAAAATTAAGGCTCCATAATTGCTCCAAATTTTTGGTTCGGGACAGTTCGGAGATTAAAAATTTCGGTTCAATTCGGTTCGGAGATCGGTTCTTCCCCGAATTAAAAATTTCGGTTCGGATATCGATTTTTCTCCAAATTAAAAAAAAAAGATATAATTCAAATCAAATTATTAAATTATAAACCATTTTATAATTTTATTATAAAATTAAATAATTTTTAATAGTTTTATTTATTATTATTATTTTTATTATAAAAATTTTTATTAACATATATACAGTACACTCTAATATACCATACAATTATTAAATATTTTTATGAAAATATTTATATAAATAATATATATCATAGAATAATAATAACAACCCCATAACTATTAAAAAATATATTACATTCCTTCAAAAAAAAAATATATTACATTAAAATTTTATTATTGAAGATAAATTTAAATTTTTCAACATAAATTATATTATAATATTTTGAAATGCTATTTATTAATTTAATTTTTATTTTATTGTGATTTAAAATAATTTAATTAATGATTGAAATTTTTTATTTCAAATAATTAAATTGATATTTATTATTTTAGATTAAATGTTAAATTAGTAGGTTTAATATTAGTAAAATGAATATAAAAATTGAAAAATATATATATATATATATATATATATATATTAATTCTATTAAATTATCGGTTTCAGTTTCAATTTTTTGGTTCGGTATAATTCGGAGCATATATTGGTTCGAAGAATTCAAAATTTTTGGACCCGTCCCAATAAAAATTTTCGAGACAATTTAATTTAGAGAAAGTTAAACGGTTAACGGATATTTTTGATATTGAAAATTTTTGATTCGATTTTTTAAAACAGTTTGGGTTTTCGAGATTCATGCTCAGCCTATGCAGAAGAGGAAGAGGAAAAAGGAGAAGAAAGTGAGGTGGCACGCACAACACAAATAAAAAAGCGAGCAACTGAGACCAACAAGCGACCTGTTTTACCAAAAAACCACGACCTAACCCACCGGTATTGGCGTCGCTCTTGGTTTTCTTTTTTTAGGTGGCAAGAACTTAACTCATTACTACTAAAATAGTAATAATATCTCATGATTTGGCCATTTGTTTTGAGATTTTTTTGACCATTTTCTACAGCCCCCACGTTTTCACGGCAGCTGGTTTTTCAGCAAACTACTGTTTAACTATTGGGACTTTGTATTTCCTATTTTATCCTTACATTAATTACTATGCTTTTGGAGCTTATTTTATTTGACTCATTTAAGCGCACGTCACGTCGTATAAATGCCAAATTAAAAGATGAAAATGTGAGTTTATATACATACATGATTGTGTACATTTTTTTTTACTTATATCTTAACGTAAAATAAGATTTTTTTGTTACTATTGTTAATTTGATAATAAAAAATATTTCTTTTAAGAAAAAAATGTTAAAATTGAGAGAAATTTTCAAAATGTTTAAAACAATATAAAAAATACAATGTAATTACATTTTTATTAGAAATAAAAAAATATAAAATTTTATTTATTATAAAAAATTAATATTATTATTTTCTCAACATAAATAGCGAAAAAAATGTGAAATATTTACTATTTAGATCGGATCCTCTTTAAGGAAAAATATATTGGAAAAAAAGGAAAGGGGGGCAAAAGAGTAAAAGAGGAAGGAGAGGTATCTGGAAACGGCAGGCACACGCCGTTTACGTGGGAAAGAAGAAGGAAATAAAATAAAATAAAATAAAATAAAAAAGCAGCCGAAAAAAGAAGCATAGTAGCGAGAATCCTTTTTTTTTATTTAAATTTTTACCGATTGTTAATTCTGAAAATAACCCCAACCAGCCAACCTTTACCTACCCATCCCATCTATAAACCCTTTTCTCCGACCTTTCTCTTGTATCAAAACCCTCTCTTTTCCAATCTCCTAAATCCTCTATTCGTCGTCCGCTGCAACCATAACCATGACTGCTTACAGAGGCAAATACGCTGGTAATTATTTCTCTTTTCTTTTCTACTTCTCTCATTGTTATCGTATTCAACCTTTTTTTTCAAATCTTTTCGATTTAGATCTCTCTGTGTTTCTATGATATGTTTTTTTTAAAAAAAAAAAAAAGTTTCTGGCTTTAGATCTCTCATTATTTTCTATGTGCTTTCGTTTTGAATTTTATTATTGTTAAGTGATCTGATCATATTTGCACGTTATGTTGCTGTTTTATTTCATCAGATCTGTTATTTTTTTTTATTTTCATTTCTTCCGTATTTGATCGGTATAATCGGATCCTTACTTCACCCTGTTTAGATCAGTAATCAGTATGGTGGAATTTAATTATTGAAATCATGAGTGAGACTTTCTGATTAATTTTGTTAAGGTTTTTTTTTTTTTTTTAATTAATACCTTACGATCCTTTGCTAATCTTGATATTTATTCATATCATATGATTTCTGATTATTTTTTTTAATTGTTTCTTTGGATCAGATTTTGAGATCTGATTGATGCCTTTGAGATTTACATACAACTCAATTTGAGGATTTTCTAATTCTAAAATAAATGTGGAACTAATTATAGTTACATTTTTTTCTGCAGATGAGCTCATTGCTAATGCTGCCTACATTGGCACCCCTGGTAAGGGTATCCTTGCTGCTGATGAGTCCACCGGCACAATCGGCAAGCGTCTGTCTAGCATCAATGTTGAAAACATTGAAGAAAACAGACGTGCTCTCCGTGAGCTCCTCTTCACTGCCCCTGGTGCCCTCCAGTACCTCAGTGGTGTTATTCTCTTTGAGGAAACCCTCTATCAGAAGACCAAATCAGGTATATTCTTCATGTAGGATAATTTCATTAATGTGAATCTTTGATCAATACTTTTTCGTGGATTTTAGATTCTAATTTGGGTTTTTGATTTTGTGCAGGCAAGCCTTTCGCAGAGCTCTTGAAGGAGAATGGTGTTCTCCCTGGCATTAAGGTCGACAAGGGTACCGTTGAGGTTGCTGGAACTAAAGGTGAGACTACAACTCAAGGTCACGATGGGCTTGCCCAGCGTTGCCAGAAGTACTATGAAGCTGGTGCACGTTTTGCCAAGTGGCGTGCTGTGCTAAACATTGGCTCAAATGAGCCATCTCAGCTTGCCATCAATTTGAATGCCGAGGGATTGGCCAGATATGCCATTATCTGCCAGGAGAATGGCTTGGTCCCCATTGTTGAGCCTGAGATCTTGGTTGATGGATCCCATGACATTGTGAAGTGTGCTGATGTCACTGAGCGTGTTCTTGCTGCCTGCTACAAGGCTCTCAATGACCACCATGTATTGCTTGAGGGAACTCTTTTGAAGCCCAACATGGTTACCCCTGGATCAGAATCTCCCAAGGTTGCACCAGAGGTGATTGCTGAGTACACAGTCCGTGCCCTTCAACGCACTGTTCCGGTTGCAGTTCCTGCTGTTGTGTTCTTGTCTGGTGGCCAGAGCGAGGAGGAGGCTACCCTCAACCTCAATGCCATGAACAAGCTACAGACCAAGAAGCCGTGGACCCTGTCCTTTTCATTTGGACGTGCCCTTCAGGCAAGTACCCTCAAGGCTTGGGCTGGAAAGGAGGAGTATGTGAAGAAGGCTCAGGAAGCCTTGCTTATCAGGTGCAAGGCCAACTCAGAGGCAACTCTCGGAGTTTACAAGGGCGATGCAACACTTGGGGAGGGTGCCGCAGAGAGCCTTCACGTTAAGGATTACAAATATTGAGAAGTTTTCAAGTGGTGTGTTTTGTTTCAAAGTTAAATTGTGTTGTCTCAGGCATAGTTTAGGACTTTTTTATTTATGTTGCTGATCGGATTTAGTATGAAGTAAGCATAATAAGAAAAACTTGAGGAATATTTTCTTTTCGAGTTTGAATGGATTTGTTCTGTTTCGGATGGAACTTTGATAATGTTTTGGTTTTTTTTTTGTACCAGTTTAATGATGTCTTTTGGTGCAAATAGGAAGGTTTCTCTTGGCATCTCTTATTTGAGAACTCTATATGCTTTGCTCAATTGGCTATTCTAATTGCATTTCATATCCGGAATGGCTACAAATCCATGACAGTATCTGCAACGGTAAGCTAAGTTCCACAAGTCCATGACGATGAATGTAATGTGCAGCAGAAAGCTAAGTTTTGGCTTGTGTTGATAGTTGAGTGGCCACAACTCACAAGTCACAAGAAGGGGTGATCACGGTCCGGTTAGGTTTGGAGAATTGCTAAGTTTTTGGTTTGTATTGATAGTTGAGTGGCCACAAGTAGGGATGATCACGGTCCGGTTAGGTTCGGAGAATGCAATTCTTCGGAATTGCTCCACACTATCGGAGATTTAAAAATTAAGGCTCCAGAATTGCTCCAAATTTTCAGTTCAGAGATTAAAAATTTCGGTCCAATTCGGTTCGGAGATCGGTTTTTTTCCAAATTAAAAATTTCAGTTCAATTTGGTTCTAATATCAGTTATTCTCCGGATTAAAAAAATAAATAAAGATATAATTCAAATCAAAGTATTAAATTACAAACCATTTCATAATTTAATTATAAAATTAAATAATTTTTAATAGTTTTATTTATCATTATTTTTTATTATTAAATTTTATTAACATATACACAATATACTCTAATATACCATACAATTATTAAATATTTTTATGAAAAAATTTATATAAATAATATATATCATAGAATAATAATAACAACCCCATAACTGTTAAAAAGTATATTACATTAGAATTTTATTATTGAAGATAAATTTAAATTTTTCAACATAAATTATATTATAATATTTTAAAATGCTATTTACTAATTTAATATTTATTGAATTGTGATTTAAAATAATTTAATTAATGATTAAATTTTTTTATTTCAAATAATTAAATTGATATTTATAATTTTACGTTAAATGTTAAATTAGTAGGTTTAATATTAATAAAATGAATATAAAAAATAAAACTATATATATATATATATATATATATATATATATATATATATATATAATTCAATTAAATTATCGGTTCTAGTTTCGGCTCTTCGGTTCGGTATAATTTGGAGTGGTTCGGGGACGGATCTCGATTCGGAGAATTCAAAATCTCCGGACCTGTCCCAATAAAAATTTTTGGGAGAATTCGGTTCGGAGAAAGTCAAATGGTCAACGGAAATTTTCAGTTCGATTTCTCGGACCAGTTCGGGCTCTCCAATATTCATGCTCAGCCCTAGCCACAAGTCCATGAATAGGGGTGTAATCGAGCCGAGCCAAGCCTTGGAAAGCTTAGGCTCGGCTCGGTTAAAAGAAAATGAGCTCGAGCTTGGTAAGTTTTTTAAAATTGCAGCTCGAGCTCGGCTCACTTAAATTCAAATGAACTCGGCTTACATCCTGTCTGTAGAGTCTCGTTGTGAAGCTCGTTTGTGGAAGGAAATGTGCATAGATCTGGAACTGGAAATCAAATCTGGAAATCAACAAACCAACAAATTCAAGAACAAAAAAGTATACACACAAATCTTCCCAAAGCCTAAATTTGAAAGGATGAAGATTTTAAAGAAAACTGGAATGTGCACTGGAATCTGGTTAATGCTAAGTTTTTGTTTGGGTCGATAGTCGAATGGAGAAAAAAGATTGGAATTGGAAGAGATATTTGAATCATGGTTGGACTAAATTTGACAATGAAAAATAAACCATTAAAATATGGAAATAGATTTGGCGAACCATGGACAAGTTGATATTACATATTCTGTTGAAACCATTATGGAAATTTATTTTCCTCAGTGCTGGGTGCATTTGAATTGTTGATGGATAAACCCATTGAGCGCTCCAGCGACAACGTCCAGTGCTGAATTCATGAGCATTAGATTTAGTGGAAACCTTCTTATTGGCTTTGGTGAGAACCTTCTGATTTTCCCTTAAAAATTGGCTTCCAGTGAACCCAATTAAAAAGCCCATCAACGCTAAAGCAGGTCCAAAAAAAGTAAATTAATGGCCCATGCAGGTCTCGAACCTGCGACCTTCGCGTTATTAGCACGACGCTCTAACCAACTGAGCTAATAGGCCTCGTCCACTATTTGAGCAAAAATTAAAATAAAATAATAGCCATTAATTTATAAATTACTCTTTTTATAAAATTAATATAACCAAATTAATATTTATCTTTAAAAGATTTCTTTTTTCAGATAATAGACTTCTACGTCATCATTATCTCACTATTTCTCATTCAACTATAAATCATTTAACAAAGTTTGTATTTTAATAAGAGTTATTGGGGCCTCAACATGGAGATGAGTTTGTGCCAGTTCTCCCACTCCTCATTGGCTTAAAAGATGTTATTAGGTTTCCTCAAAAAAAAAAAAAATGTTATTAGGTAGCCATCAACTGAGGCAAAATAAAAAGAAAGGCATACAGTTGGTAACTGTAGGCAAGGTTAGCATCAACAATATGGCAGTTTAATTTCCTTTCTTTTATAGTTCGGCAATTATCTAGTCACATCAAAATTGAAATGGCATAACGTATATATCATCAAATGCAAGCCATCATCATCGTCATCCCTCATCACCCACTAAATTAAAAGATGTGTTTGCTTCCATTTTTCAACAATTTTCCATAATTGTCAAAGTAAAATCTTTTTCTTTAATCGCTGTCAATAACCAAAACTGTCTCTAGGCTTTGAGACAACCGAGTAAGCTGGCCTCAACATACACGAAATAAAGCTGAAATAACAATAAATAAACATATGTATATGTGGAAGGAAGAGTGTACTGATATATATATATATATGTGCTTTAGGTGGTGATAGTGATTGTAATGTGTGGCCTTTGTTTTGGCTTCTCCTGATGGGAAGCTTCTTTACTCTTTCCCCAGTACGGAAAGTCCTTTCAAATATATATATATATATATATGTGTGTGTGTGTGTGTGTGACTATAAGAGGTTTCTTGTGGTGTTGGAATAGTGTAGGTGTTTGCGTGGTATGGTACCGTAATGTTTGTTGTTGAAGAACAAGATTCCTGAATCTTTCTTTTCTTGTCTACTTATTAGTTATAGTATATATATGAAGATAATTCAGCCTGTTTTTCAACCATTTTGTGCCTCGCTAAGATACAATTTTCCCCATTAGCTAGCAATTGAAATTAAATTTCTATAGATGGGATGCAAGACTTGTAAATTTCCAAGGATTGCAACAAAACTACTTGAATCTAGGGTTTAAGTACCCTCTCGAATGAAAACTTCATGATTTTTTTTTTCCTTGTGCTATTAAAGAGGGCAAATTTAAAAGCTATTAATACAGTCAATTGTGTATGTCATAGGTCAGAAAATAAAAAATTTAAAAGATCATAGATCATATGTTCCAAGAAATTCGATATCTATAATTAATTTTATAACTCATTTGTTAAATATTTTTCTTTTCACGATCTTTGTTAGATACGGTAAGTATATATCTCTTGTAAAAGAAATTGTTAAACAAAGTCTTAAGTCATTTAGAAATGTCATAATTAAAAGTGGTTTTAATATTTTTACACATTTTTATTGCTTGAATGTCTATTGAATTTGGGGTAGAGATTTTTGCACTCCACTTATTTATAAATGCACTTCATATCCACTTGTTTATAAATGCACTCCATATTTGACCTTTTAGTAATTTAAATGATATGACTATCTTTACTCTTAAATGATTATTTTATTAGTTAATGCAACATTTTAACTTTTTATATTTGTTTAATTATCTTATGAATTATTTATTTTTTTGAATGTGCAATATATATTGAGTCTTAAATATATATTTAAACTTTTAATTAAAAATGAAAAAATGTAAAAAATAAAAATCATTAATATTTGCAAGTTATTATCTAAAAAATGTAAATTCTTTTTTACAATCTTAGGATAGTTATAAATTTTAATATGTTTTTAATTATTTGGATATGTTTTTTAAAATTTACTTTAATGTAACAAATTAATATTCAAAAATTTATTTATATTTTATATTTAATGTGTAAATTTAAATATATAATTTATTTCAAAAATAATAATTTTTAGAATATTAAATAAATAATTAAATAAGCGATTATATTGATATTAGATTATAAAACAGAAATAAATATTATATATTTATATGAATGAGTTTGATAATTATACAATGTCATACAATAAAATTCTTTACAAAAAATTAATACGTTTTTACAAAGTAAAATAATTTAAAAAATTAAAATTTTATAAAAAGTGCAATTAAATAGGATATTTCAAATATTTCAATTATTAAAGAGCTATTACAAGTAGAGAATAATTATGTCATTTGAATTTAAAACAATAACAAAAAATTCAAACAAATAATTTATCAATAAAATTTTATTTTTTTATAAAGTATATGTTTGTATTTAACATTTTTATTTTTTATAAATTATTTATTTGATTTTTTTTCACTTTTTTTTATTTTTTAATTTATATTACATAGTTACTTTCTATTTAAAATAGCTACTTAATAATTAAAAGATTCAAAATATTCTATTTAATCACACTTTTTATAAAACTTTTTACTTTTTGAATTATTTTACTTTGT
>CATIWO010531290.1:0-17596 GCA_949673435.1 Macaranga tanarius | reverse complement strand
TGGGTAATAGATGTGGTTGTTCTGAGACTGAGATATATTGGAATGTGAATAAACGTTTTAAAGTTCATTGATTTTTATTGATGAAATTACTGGAAATTGGTTTTTCCTAAAAAGATTTATTATGATAATGTTTCAAATAATATTTTATCCACTCACTGGGTAATTTCCTTTTGAAATTACTCACACTCGTTTTGTTTTAAAAATTTTCAGTATAGGTGATTGATCACTGTTTAGTCTGCAACGAGAGATGACAGTGCCACGGACCACGATAGTAAAAGAGGATGGATAAGATGAAGATTTTCTTTCTAGAAATATGGAAGGATTGAGATTTGAAATTGTTAATTCTATTATGTTATCAATGAGTTGTATAAGGAGATGTATATATACTTTTAAATAGTTTTAGAGTTTAGCATTCAATTCTTATATTTTTTATTACGAGAGATTCTTGATTATCATTAAGTCTTTAATTATATATTTTAATACTATTAGTAGTAGTGAGGGCATTACAAATTTTTTTTGCAAGTACCACAAGTTACTATTCTTTATAAAATATTGTTATTTTTAAAATTATTATAAAAATGAAAAATTAACAATCTCTTCATATTTCCTTATAAAATAAAATAAAATTTTTTAAATAATAAAGTCAATTTATTTTAAAATAAAATTATAAAAAAGTACAAATAACTATTATGTAATTTCATTGTTAGGTCCGATAGGCTACTCAAGAGGATGGGTGAATTGAGTTCTTTTCGTGAAAGGGATAGAAAACTAATTTTATTAAAAACTAAGTCAACGGAAGCTTTGAAAAACTATTTTATCAGAGCTATAAAATCAGAACTAGAGATGAAAGGCTAAATGTGTAACATTCTCATTTCATTACATTAATCACGCATAATGTATTTCATTTTATGAGGAACTCCTCAATATTTTCTCTTAATCTCAATATCTTTTCAGCGGGTAAGAGA
Organism: Macaranga tanarius; assembly: GCA_949673435.1. NCBI lineage: Eukaryota > Viridiplantae > Streptophyta > Magnoliopsida > Malpighiales > Euphorbiaceae > Macaranga > Macaranga tanarius. The sequence continues at coordinate 16,631 of CATIWO010531290.1, read as the reverse complement.
CAAGCCTTTAGAGTACAACCTTATCCATAACTACTCTGTTGCTATAACTAACCCCAGAATCTGGTTTTTAAACAACTCCAAAAACTGCCACCCTCTAGTTTTCAAATAGATCCGGAAAACTGCTTCCTCACCATTGGTTTTGCAGCTTAACCAGGAAACTATCACTACAAGCTTGTCAATAGGTGCTTGAAGACCTTCCTCACTTGAATACAAAAGATTTTCAATGATTTTCTCTCAAATATCACTCAAAGAAATACATATAAAACCTATAAGCACTTTGAGAGAGTAAATAAGCAATGGATGAAGTGCAATGCAACAATTTTTTCAATAAATTCTAGAAAGATACATTTTGAGCGAATTAGAAAATTCTTTTGATTTTTGTTATTTGAAAAATGAAGGCTTTTGATATATGAACAAAAAAAAAAAAAAAACAAATCGTGCTCTACTACCATTTTGTTATGCATGGGTATGTAAGAGTGTGTGCAATTCAAAAGTGTGCTGATATGTTTGTTTATCCCAAAAAAGGACAAAAGACAAGGGGACAGGTGTCACTAAAGCTATGGGTGCTATTACAGTACAAAATCAACTTTACCACAAAAGATATATTTTTGTCTTTGTAGCTAAAAAGGAAAAAATACAGAGCTTAAAAACCATTTGATCAGAATCAATGGACGGTGCATATGCTCTTTAGTGCTTTTAACAAGAATATCTAAAATCTTCAATTACTGAAATGCTCTTCAAAATGTGTCTTGATAAATAAGAATTTTCAAGGTTTGGACTCCATGAGCTTTTGCACTCTGAGAGTTGCATTCACACTTGAAGTTTGCGTTCACACACACAACTTTTCACCTTGTAGCTCACTAACATATATCTCATGTAAAAGCATTAGTAACAGTATTATTTTTATCATTTTTTGTTATTCATTAAAATCAGGCTCAGGTTGTGACCTTGGCAAATTTACTATTTTTAACTAGGAAATGAAATTCTATAATTAGTCCATTGTTAGTGTAAATTGTCTTCGATTGCAGACGGACATCACATCACATGGTAGTTATTTTTATTAAAAAAAATAACACACAGCTCTAGTTAATGTGATCTTTAATCAATTATATGTCTCAATATAATTTTTGAAATAAATTTTTAAATTTGAAAATTTATTAAAAAATTTACTTTTTTAATGATAATAACAATTTTTGAACTTTGTTTTTTATATATATGTATTTTCCCTCTTTGAATCTATTCTCGTTTCTACTAATTCTTTTCACTTTTGCTTTTTCTTTAGTTTTTATTTTTTTGCATTTCTTCATGTCCCAAGCCTCCTCTTTTTAATTATAAAGCAAAGGTGCATTTTTTTTTTTTTTGCCTCTAACGTTTTTTGGAACAAAATAATTGATATTTTGAAAAATTGAGTTTTTTTGTTCGAAAAAAAAAAAAAGGAAGAAAGCTTAGTAGAGCCTTGCTGCAAACATTAGGGGCAAAAATGCACCTTTCCCCTTAATTATAATCGAAAGCATTTAAGTCTTAGATTCTGCCAAATAAATGGCTTAACGGTTTACACTACTGACTATTGCTAATAATATCGTTCCATTTCCACCAACTCACAAGCAAACAAACATAATGTAGACAAGAATATGATAATTGTTTTGCACATTTTCATACATTTTTTATGGTTTGGCAGCACAATGCAGTAAAGAGAAACTTATGAATTTGCAATTTAGTCATAACAATCATATGCATGGAAACAATTAAAAAGTTTGTTAGTAGCATAAAATTTTATTAAATTTTTAAGTGAAAATATTTCATAAAGATTATTTTGCATTCAAATTTTTATTATGTCAAATTTTTTAAAACGAACTATGAATAAAAATTATTTCCGTATTAAATATAATACGAAAAGAAACATCTCATAATTTTACCAGTAAAAAGTCACCATGAAAAGGCTGTTGGTGTGCAACTGTGCATAACATATACTAATATCTGTCAAAGGCTTAATGGTTAAAAACAATTAAATTTTATATGTTTCAATTTGATAAATGTGTGGTAATTATAGCTCATAATTAATTTTAGTCAAAATTAAATGTAAACATGCTAATATAATATTTTAAATGGCACTATTGATATGAATTCTACTACCATATTAATTATATATTTGTATAGAAAAATTAAATATTTTATAGTAAATTTGTTTTAAATTTTTATTTTTAACACAAGTATTTTTATTTCTTAAATATATTACATTTTATTATTAAATATATAAAAATTTAAATAAATAATTTCGCAAATAAAAAGCAACCATGGAAAAAGTGTTGTCACACAACACATACTAAGATATAATATTATATAAGACATTGAGAGAATCTAAAGAAAGGCAACAAATAACTTTTATACAAGCACCACATGCACTTACCAAGAAGGTGCAAGGAAATAACCTCATCAGTTCTTCATTTCTGCCTCCATGGCAATCAAGCATCAAATAGTCTCTGTCACAGCCACCAGCACAGGACCCTACAAATTCACAACTGCATGGACTCCTTCATGTTTATTTTAGAATCTGAGCAAGTACATGGACTTGCACGTCAAGTATATTTGTAGTTATTGCACAACTCGCACAACCTGGTCTTCCCTGTTCCTCCACTAGGTTTGAGCAGTGGTGGCACAAGTGGAGGCCAAATTTTTTTTGAATGCTTAGAGTTTTCTACATGCAGAAGTTTGTGCTTACCTAACGTTTGAAGGTTGTTACTTTGACTCGTGTTTCTATCTTTTTTTTTTTTTTGGTAATAAAATAAAAAAATTTCTACTAATAAAGAGTTTTAATACTAAAAATAAATTTTATTGATTTAATAGAAAAAATTTAAACTAAACATTCAAGTTCAATGATTGAATATGATATATTTAATATAAGTAAGTTTTTTCTTTCTTTTTTGTTATGTTTGGTAGTAGAAGTGTAATGAAGTCAAGTTTCATAAACTCGAGATCTAAAAAATTTAAACTCAAGTTCTATCAAAATGAATAAGTTTGAACTCATTCAAGCTTAAAAATAAATTTAATTTACTTTCAGAAAGTTTAAATTATTTAATTTTTAAATTTATCATAATTAAATATTATATTGCTGGACTATTAATTGGTACATTACGTATATAAATTTAATTTATATAATCAAGAAGTTACTAATATATAATAAACTATAATTTAAAAAATATAAAATATTTATATAAATTATATTACTAAATTCATGTTAATATAATTAAAAATTAGTATAATATTTTTAAGGTTATAAATTCATATTTTTCTACGCACATGACATATATAATATAATTGTTTTAATTTTTAAATTAAGTTTAATTATACTCATATGTTGGTTCGAATATAATAATTTAAAAAATTTGAGCTGATTCAATTAATCTCGAGTTATTTTTAAATATTTTTAAAACCAATTTCATATAACCGGCCAACTATTTGGACACGATTACACTCATTAATAATGAAAGAAAATGTGTTATAAAAAGAAAATGTGTCTTGGCTACAATTGGTGTTACTTGTTAGGTACATTAATTGAAGGACATGCATCTGTTATATATAGTCAAACCACATTTTTCTTATGATGAAAAATTACAAGACGCATTTTTTTCTTAAGCTTGTAAGTTTATTCTGGTCATAAATGTACATGAATGTATAAAATTTACAAAAAAATAAAAAATAAAAAATCAATTCAAATCCCTATATATTATTCTGAATCTAAAACACACATTTCTAAGAAGAAAAATATTTGAACATTATGTTTTTAATTAGATTGAACTAACATTTAAGTTGTTGGAATAAATACTCGAGTTTAGTTTAAATATTTATTTTACACAAACATGCTATATTTGTAGTAATTATTACTTAATTAAGTAAAATTTTAGTTTAACTTGAACTTTTTCTATTCATATCAAGTCAAGATAATATAAATATTAAAAATTGATTTGGTTTTTGTTCTATGAATGTGCAACTATAATTGCATGTATAATGTTGGTGCATTTTTTTTAGCATGTTTTTTTTATATTAAGACACTTTTAAAAGAGATTAAATGGGAGTAGTGAATTGAACTCTTAATCTCTACTAATGACGGGATGATAAATCATCCGTCTCAAACAAAACTAGACATAATGCATTTAATCATTGTGAATAATTACATAAAAATAAAAAGAGTTCTATATATGTGCAACTATATTTACATGTATAACCATTGTTTTTTTTAAGCATGTTCCTTATATAACGTAGGTGCAATTAATCATTATAAATGATTACATAAAAATTAAAAGAGTACCGGTTGTTATTTCTGTCATAATTTCAATTGCACCATAAAATTTGACAATATATATATACTTGTCTTTTTTCTTCAAATTGTGATGGAGGAAGGAATCACACCATTGTCACATTGATGGCAATTAAAATGGTGAACACTGTTCTTAGGTTAGTAATCAAGTGGTTTTGTGCCTCTAAAAACATGGGGTAATGTGGGGGTACCAAAGTTTTTGTTTTTGAATTATATTGACCGGTTAATCATTTTATAAGCGTTACCATTGTTAATTGTTAATATTTTTTTTTTAAAATTATCATACAATAAATATTATAAATCTAAACATTTATAAAAACAAATGTATTAATAATGCTGGTTAAAAAAAAAAAGTATTAATAATGTAGAAATAAAATTTGAGCTTAAAACTTCTTCTTACATAAATAAATATTTTTGCCACTGAAATTAGACCACAACGTGCCACCAAAGTTGACAACAACAAATTTTAGCCATTATAATGTCTGGGTGTTGGAGATGAGTCTCATCGTATCAATTGGATAATGCAATTCCACAACAATTATGTCAATAACATTGACATCATTTTTTTAAATATTTTATTGGGTTAGTTTTATCGTTATATTAACTTAAACTATTTAGATTAATCATTTATAAATGATTCACACCCATAACACAAAATTTCTAGAAAAATAAACTTTTATAGTTACCCTCAAAGTAAAAAAAATAAATAAATGATCAACAATCAATAAATATATTTGTTATATATTTCAGACTTTAATTTTATTTTCTAAAGTTAGACCTTCAAGAAAAATATTTCTCGCTTTTTTTTAACCAAAAATTTCAAGATGAAATGGTCTTCTGGGACCGAATTATGTGCTTAAAAATTTTCACTTTGTAATTTCCATTCGCAAAGTTACTTTACTCTAGAAATTTAATATAAAAACTATATCTTTAAAATATAGATACATATGAATGTTAATCATTTAATAAATTTAATATTAGTGAAAATAAATTTTGATCTATATTAGAATCTGATTAATATATATGTGATGTACAAATAAATTTCATTATAATTACAAAATTATTGAATTTGAATGGAGACAGATTTGAAAATTGAAGGCTAAACTTTTTTGATAAGCAACTAATTAACAAGAATCAAATTGATAGAAGTCAGTCTTTAGTAACAAGATTGAAAATGTTTATTTTGTCAACCAGATAGGAAAATGTTTACAAAGAACTTTCCATGTACTGCTTGCAACAAAATGGCATCACAATGTAACAAACATAAATGGGTTTGAAAATTGTTGGAAAAAAAAGATGGGTTTGAAAATTTGAGTGAAAGTGAAGTTTTCCAATTTATATATATAGCATATAAATTATATTGTTGGAAAATTTGTGGAGAGATTCAAATTTATTTGTGTTTATCACTATAAATTACCAAATTTAATATTTAATTTTTTTAGCAACTGGTAAGTTTGTCATACTAAATAAGTGTTTTTAATTTAGCTGTATAATTCTATCATATATTTTAACCCAAGATTCCATGTAAAATATGATATCATATGGCTACAAGAATTTAATAACAATGACATCATTAACAAATATAAATTAAAATAAGTAAAATTAAAGGCAAAATAAATGTCAATTAAATAATAATATAATAATATTTAGATATATATTGTAATAAATATAATTATTTAAGAGAATTAAATTTTTAAGATGGTTCAATAGGCCTATCAATAAACATAAATTGATAAATTTAATCACTCGTCATCGTGATAAAAGTGAAGAATAATCTTATTATTGTTGTGTATGTAATATAGTTGAAATAAAGTTAATGCTATTGAATAATTTATTTTCTTTGAAAAATGATAGAATCCACATACATACGTATAGAGAGAGAAAAAAAAAAAAGCAATATGTGGCTAATTTAAATATAGGACCTCAGTATGAATCCTGAAGCAAATGCATTTTTTATACATAAATATATATTATTATAGATTAAAAAAATATCTATATATATAATAAATAAATAAATTTTAACAAAAGTATTTATTCCAAAATATAATATAATAAATAATTAATATATATAAATGTACGTTAGGAATATGCAAATTTACAAAAGTGTCTTCATTATTTATTATAAAAGTCAAATAATTTAGTAATTTATCAATTAAAAATAATATAATTATAATTCAATTTAAATTATATTTTTTATTTTGATAAGATCAACTATTTATGATATAAGAATCGGATAATTAAGTAATTTATAAATTGAAATTAAATTAAATCACAATTTTAAAAATTTAACTGAAGTTTAATAAAAAATATTATGGTTAATTAAATTAATTTTTATTATTTAAATGATTAATTGTAGTCATACATTTAAAAATAGTATAAGGAATTTTTTGGTAGATAGAAATATGAAAAGTAAAAGTTATTAAAAATGTAATGTATAATTACTCAAAAAAGAAAATTAATATTAAAATATTAAAAATTAATTTATAACTACAAATTTAAAATAATTTAATTTTTTATTATCTAATGACTAATTATGATTATAAGATAAAAAATAGTATACAAATTATTTTAAAAAAATATTAAAATTAATAATATTAAAAAATATTAAAAACACGACATATAGTAAATGAAAGTATTTTTTTTCTACACTAAATTTAGTCAACTTTTTTTTTATTGGGGAAATTCTATGGTTACTTAATTTTTTAGTTACTTTTAATTAACTTTGTTCCTATCGCCATTGAATTAGAGTATATTTCATCATCTAATGGTGATTATTGACAAAATATGTTTTACTTTGTAAAAATCAAAGAAACCATAAAATGCACCTTTTTATAATACAAATAAAATTTAATAATATAATTTTATAAGTTTTCTTAATTTAAATTTATAAGTAAAAAATTAATATTAATTAATCATAATTTTTAAAAAATTGGAATAAATTATAACTCTATTTTGTAGTAATAATAATAATAATAATAATAATAATAATAATAATAATAATAATAATAATAATTATTATTATTATTATTATTATTTTATTAAAGTATATATTTAATGTTTTATATAAAATCACGAGTCTAAAAATTTTGTTATTCATGTGCGAAGCATGTGGTAGTTTACTAGTGTGTATATATATATATGCTGAGCTCCAAAATTATTAAACTCAAAATTTAACAAGTATCCTTTTCCATATTTAAGTATTAATTTTTAAAAATTAATGTGCCAAAACTATTAAAAATTATATTTTTTTTAAAAAATAAAAAATAAAAAATTCATAGTAGTTATTCAGTATTATTATTATTATTTAATTAAACCACTATTATACATATCATAATACTAATATAATAATACTCAAATTTTAAGTGTATTTAAATAGTACAAATTTTTCTATTTCAAATCACTCAACTATTTTTTCCAATTATGTAAAATTCTAATCTTTTAAAAAATAAAAGAATTATCATAGTTAATTAGTATTATTTTTTAACTAAAATACTATTATAGATATTCTCAATGCTAATCTAATAATTCTTAAACCTAATCATATTATAATTAAAAAATTATTATAATAAAAATTAAATTAAATAAAATTTGTTTGATATATTTTATTTTTAATTTATTTAATTGTCAATTAATTATTTAGTTATTTTATTATACAATTCACACATTACACAAATTAACTACTAATCTATATATTAAAAGCTGAATTTGAAAATAATTAAATTCAAAATTTAATATGTATACCTTCTCATATTCCATTAATAGGTAATGTATAAAATTTTTAAAAATTGTAATTTTTTTAAATAAAAAATATACTGTAATTATTTAGTTTTTTTAAACTAAAAAACTATTATAGATATCCTAATACTAATATAATAATACTTAAATTTTAAATATATGTATCATATTAAGTATTTTTCTCAACATATTAAAATTTTTAAATATTTACAGTTTATTTTTAACTAAAATACTATGATATATATATAATACTAAATAATTATCTTTTAATCTATTAAAATTATTTAAAAAATAAAAAAAATTGTCCAAATAAATATCTTTTAATTACTGTTATAATAATAATTATTATTGTAAAAAGCTGCTCCAACACGCATATTGGAGATTTATAGACACACACAGACTCTCTTCGTCTTCTGCTAAAGGCAGGCTGCTGGTTGCTTCTATCAGAAGCTTCTCTCCGATTTTTCTATTACTTCTCCTTCTTCTAACAATTACTTAGTTTATTCATAAATATACTTTAACCAAAAAAAAAAAAAAAGAGAAAAATCTCAGAGTTACAAGAACATAATTTTAACCAGAAAAAAAAAACACATAATAATAATAAAGCAATCAAAGAGGGTTTCGTGGAGATAACCTTACCCTTAATTTCTGTCTACCCTTTTAGATTCCGTTGTGTCTTCACGTAATTGCTTTCTATTGCTTCAATTTCTCTGTTCCAAGTTTCTCTATAGAAAATTTGCCTTCTTGTTGGTCCGTGTTCTGCTTTTTCTTCTTCTTTTTTGGGTTATATTTTGGTGGCTTTAGGGAATTGTTGGAGGCGTAACTGGGTCTTTTTGAGGTGTAATACTTGGTGGGTTTCTGGGATTTGGTGAATATGCTGGTGGGTCGGTGTTGCTTTAGGGTTTTATAGAGATAATTGTTGGTGGGTCTGTTCTGAATTGGTGTTTTTTTGAGGAATCGAAGGGTGGGTTTTTGTTGAATTGGGGTTTTGTGGAGGATTTGTGTGTAAAGTTGGAAGCTTTTTGGATATATCTTTGGTGGGTGTGTTTGGGATTGGGCTGTTTTTTTTGCAGATTCTTATGGTGAAGTGGTAGCAACTGGTGTTTTGTTGATTCAGTTCTTGGTGGGTTTAGGGGAAAGTTGTCTATTTTGGCTGATTTCTGTAGTGAGTGGTGAATATCAAGGGTTAAAGCTCTAAAAAAGGTAATCTTTACCCTCGGCTTCAATACAAATTGTGTTGAATTGTTTCAACTACGTGTCTAGTGCTAGATTGGACATTTTTTTATTGGTTTAGCCCAGAATTTTTCTATAATATTGGCAATTTATTGAAAGCTTCTATTCTGTGGTGGCCACAGTTCTGCTTTTTGAGGATAAGATGAGTTCAAGCATCATTGAAGGTTCAGTTCATGAGGGTAAGCTTCTGGTCCATATAGCTGAGAATGGCCACTCATATGAACTTGATTGTGATGAATCAACCGCTGTGGAGGCAATTATGAGGTATATTGAATCTGTCTGTGGGATTAGTTTTAATGAGCAACTTGTTCTGTGTCCGGATATGAAACTTGAATCCCAGCGGCCTCTTTCTGCTTATAAGCTTCCTTCTACCGATCGAGAAGTGTTTATTTTTAATAGAGCCAGGCTCTATAACACTTCTCTGCCCCCTGCACCAGAACAAATTGATGTTCTTGAAGTTGCAGATTCTCCATCACCCGGATGTCCACATGATCCCCACCCATTAGATGATGCTTCGGACCCAGCTTTGAAGGCTTTGCCATCCTATGAGAGGCAATTCAGGTACCATTACCATAGGGGCCTTGCAATATATAATAGTACCCATGCAAATTATGCACACTGCGAGAGGTTCTTGGGAGAGCAAAAGGTGCAGGAGAGAGCAGTTGACGTAGCTAGGGGTAATTTGTATCAATACTTTAGGATGATGAGTCAGAATTACTCAGAGTTCATGAAGCGCTATACACAACAGCACAGAGTGCATTCAGATCTCTTAATGAATTATGGGAGGGATCTAGAAAAATTGAGGACTATTAAACTTCATCCGACTTTGCAAGCCACCACACGCACATTTTTAGTGGATTTTGTGAAGGAAGAGAATTTAAGAAAGGCTGTGGAGAATTGTAGCAACTCCCATAGGCAGTTTGAAAAGAAGGTTTCAGAATTTAAGCAGATGTTTGCTGACGTGAAGCGCAAGGCTGAGGAGTTATTTGCTTGCCGGGCTTCCTTCCCTGTTAAGAATTTAGAACTAACAATCAAGGAGCATCATCGATTCATCAGTGAACAAAAGAGTATAATGCAGTCATTAAGGTTGGTTCATTTTCTTCCTAATCATTTGAATTAATTCAAAAAGATTTTAATTTGTAGTTTTTTCTTATCTATCTTAATTTTTGCAGAAGATTCCGTGTTTGCTTATCATGTCCTTTTTTAAACGCAATAAGCTGACCCTTTGGAAATATGCATCATTGTATTGCTAAGAATTGATTTTGATGTCTTTTTTTCTTGTAAATTCTATATAGAACTTTGTTTACAGTTATAAAGTCTTATCCATTATTGATTTCATTTTTTTTTTTCACGTGATGAATATATTTTAACATATATGATAATGTTTACTGGATTCTCACTTTTCTTTCATACTTGTTGTGTTTTAAGATTTCGATGCTTCTTGCTTGACTTATCAAATTAAAAAAAAGAATTATGATATATGTAAAGTCGCAGGTAACCCACCAAATATTATGAATTTAGTGGTTTTTACTTTATTAGATACTTGTTATGTTAGTGAAGAATTAGTTAGACTGTTAGACACAGGCCATAATATTTTTTTTTTGAGATCTTAATGAGAAAAAGAAAGGAGTTGGATGCAGGGGAATTTAGCCTGGTTAGAACAATAATTTTGGGTCTCCATTCAAGTTCTACTTGGCACTAATACCCATTTTGTTAAATTTAGGTAAAATATGTAGCGACTTTACATTATTGCATATCCTTATCAGCTAGCAAGAATTTTATATCTTTTCTAAATTTTAACCAATCTAACTATGGCCTTACCCTGATTAAGTACTTTAGGCAGCTGATAATTTATTTAAAAAGCATAGTAAGGTACTCTCACCATCAGTTTTAATTCCTAATCATGTTGCTAGTTTTTTTAGTATAAGAAGTCGATGTTCTTTCGCATTTTCTTGTTATTTCATTTTACATTAGACTGTTTTGAATTTATATATATTTTTTAAATTTGTGCGCATAATATCTTGAATACTTTATTACTTAATTGTTTTTGGGCTTTGTTTATTATGGGGAATTTCAGATTTTTGTGATTCCTTATGTTTTATTTCAAGCGGGTGCGCATATTGAGAAGTAAACAAGATAATAAGTCATCAAAAGTTTTTGAGGGTGGTTTAAAAGGATGCTCAGCATTGAAATCTTTAGGTCTATCCCTTTAGAACTGCAGAAGATTGTGAAACATCACTGTTCCCATTTATCTACTATTGTATTTGTACCTTAGGGTTTGTGCTTCATTTTCTATTCAATCGTTTGTGTGCTCTTGTATTTTTGTTGCAGCACATTGCTAGTTAAATTGACTTGTGAGACTGTGTGCTCATGCAGCAAAGATGTAAACACAGTAACGAAGCTTGTGGATGATTGTCTATCCTGTCAATTGTCCTCCTCACTTCGCCCTCATGATGCTGTTTCAGCCCTGGGTCCAATGTATGATCTCCATGACACAAATCATTTGCCTAAGATGGAAGATTGTGGTCGTTCGATTACCAAGCTGCTTGAGTTTTGCAGAGATAAGAAAAATGATATGAACATGTTTGTTCACAGCTACATGCAAAAGATAGCATATGTTTCTTATATCATTAAAGATGCTAAGTTACAGTTTCTAGCTTTTAAAGAGGTGTTGAAGCATCAGGATAATGTGTTTACTGACTTGAAGTTGGTTCGTGGGATTGGTCCTGCTTATAGAGCTTGTCTTGCAGAAGTTGTGAGGAGGAAGGCTTCCATGAAACTTTACATGGGCATGGCTGGACAACTGGCTGAAAGGCTTGCCACCAAGAGGGAGATTGAGGTTAGGAGACGAGAAGAGTTTCTGAAAGCACATAGTTTATATATACCCAGGGATATATTAGCAGCCATGGGGTTGTATGATACTCCTAGTCAGTGTGATGTCAATATAGCTCCTTTTGACACAAATTTACTTGATATTGACATCTCTGACCTGGATCGCTATGCTCCTGAGCATTTGGCAGGGTTGCCCTTAAAGAGTGAGAAGCATGCAAGCTTGAAAGGTTCATTTTCCATGTCTAATGAGAATTCTCCCTCGGCTGAGGCAGAAGATATTGTTTTGGATGCTCATGAGAGAGATGATTCTGTGCTCCTTGAAGGCTGTGAGTTGGTAGAGATCGCTGGAACTAGCAAGATGGAAGTTGAGAATGCAAAATTGAAGGCTGAACTTGCCTCTGCCAAAGCACTCATATGTTCGCTCAGTCTTGAAGTTGAATATGAGTCACTGGATGATAGTAAAGTGGATAGTTTGTTGAAGAATGCTGCAGAGAAGACAGCTGAAGCCTTGCAGTTGAAAGATGAGTATGAGAAGCATCTCCAATCTATGCTTAAAGCAAAGCAAGAGCAGTGTTTGTCATATGAGAAGCGCATTCAAGAACTAGAACAGAGATTATCTGATCAGTATCTGCAGGGGCAAAAACTTTCAAGCAGTGATATTGTATCTGACTTTGACATTCCAGCTGGGAGAGCTGATGGCTGCAAACCCCAAATACAAGGTGCTGGAGAAGCCAGTGTGCCTTATGTATCAACTTCAGAGCCTATGGATGAAGTCTCATGTATTTCTAATTCTTTAGATACAAAACTAGGACTTCTCACTAGGCAACCAAGCAAAGGTCGAGAAGGGGTTGATGAAAATATGATGGATTCCTCTGGAATGCTAAATACTCAATTGGATTCATTAATGACAGAACCACTACATGAAGAACTGCATGTTAGTGATAAAGAGGGGAAAGATAAGTTGGTGGATCATTTGGGCATGTCATTGGCAAACAGTTCTACAGCTGAAAGTATGCCTGAAGCTCAGAATGTCTTACCCTCAGATGCTGCAGTTGAGCCTAAAACTAGTGATGTTGTATTGGAACTGCAAAGAGCACTGGATGAAAAGTCAAATCAGTTGAGTGAAACTGAAAACAAGCTTAAAGTTGTTATGGAGGATGTTGTGGTTCTTACTAGAGAATTAGAAATGAGTAAGAAGCTCCTTGATGAATCTCAGGTATTAGAACATGGACCACTTACTTTTCCCCTCTGTTTCATTTTGTAACATCCTTCTTTTGGACTTTTCCCTTAGCTTTGTGCTTTGAGTTTTATTTATTTCTTTTCAAGTTTTTTTTTGGTTCTACACCATTATATTTTCATTGCCTGTGGCAGTTTTCTTAAATTCAGCTGTCACATGTTTATTATCATATGTGTAGTCTTTATTCTGATTGGATTTGATAGATTAACTCCCCTTGTTGAATTATGCTTGGTTTCATTTATTTGTTAATTGTGATGCCTTGAGAGATGCTTTAAAGATCTAATGAACTTGTATTTTATATTTTATTGACTTTCCTTTTTTTTTTTTTTTTTGGTGTAACAGATGAATTGTGCTCACTTGGAGAATTGCTTACATGAAGCAAAAGAGGAAGCCCATCACTTGGAGACTTGCTTACATGAAGCAAGAGAGGAAGCCCAAACCAATCTTTGTGCAGCTGATCGGAGGGCCTCAGAGTATAGTGCCTTGCGTGCATCTGCTGTGAAAATGCGTGGCCTTTTTGAAAGACTTAAAAGCTGTATATGTGCGCCAGTTGGAGTTGCTGGTTTTGCTGATTCCTTACGTGCTTTAGCTCAATCTCTGGGAAAGTAAGACATTTATTACAATTTTTGTATATTTTACTTCTGGGATCATTATTTTCATAATTTTGTTGCAAGACTGGATGCATATTTACTGTCTTGATCTGTTTTGAGAATTTTTCATTTGAAGGGAGCTTTCGGGGGCTGGTTCTCTGATTTTCTGTTGAATTAAATTATATGCTGATGGTTATTCATGATGAGTATCAACTTGGTATTACCACTTAAGTTAAGCACATCTTTTAAATTGTTTTATCGGTCCAGCTTTAAAGTCTGAGGTTGCATCTTGGAAGCAGAAATAAGGAGATGACATTGAATAATGGAGGCTTCCTTAGTTGAAATTTAAAAACCTGGTGCTAACCAATAAATATTTGCGTCTATATATAGGTTCAGTTTTTACTTTTCCACCAAATTCTAAACCCTGGTGGGCCCTGTTGTTTTAGATATAAGTGGGTCCTTAGCGTTTGAGTTGAATATTATATTGCAACAGTCTAATTGCTTCCACTTTCAAATTTTGCAGTTCTGTTAATGACAATGAAGATGATGGTACTGCTGAGTTTCGGAAATGCATCCGTGCTCTTTCAGAGAAAGTCAGTTTCTTGTCCAGACACCGTGAAGAGCTGCTTGACAAGTACCCAAAATTAGAAGCTGCGAATGAACAGCTTAGAAAAGAGTTAGATGAAAAGAAGGAGCTGGTTAACAAATTATATAACAAGCTTCAACTTGAGAAGCAGGTACTTTCAGCTTGCTAATGGCTGCTGTTATCTGTGATTTATTAGCGGTAAGAGTATCAGTCACTGAGACTCAATAGTTGATTGAGATATTTTATTGGGTGTGCCAGGCGCGGTTGCCGCACACTTGCAGAATTAGGTTTTCCTACATTGTTGGGCTCTTCTACATGTGAATATGTTGGCTCATATGCCTAGCATACTTGGTTGTTTCTCTTGCCTATCTACCATTTTCAAAGACTGTTTGATGCATGTATTTCCAGCTCTTTTCTTTGGTTGATCATTGATTTTAACTGCTCCACAATTTACTGGCCTTATGATAATTAATGAAAGGTGGGGTTATGATCAGGGGGTGGACTTAAGGTTGTTATAGTAAAGTAATGAAATTATGCAATTTTATTTGTTTCTTCCTCTGCATTTAATTTCCCTTACCAAATTTAGACATTTCTTCTGTTAGGAGACTCTTTTATTTGTTCTCTATCATGGCGAGGTTTCATCTTTGATTGTCTCCAAACCTGACATTTTGATGCTTTTAATGGTGTTCATCCTACAGGCAAACAAGGAAAAAATATCTTTTAGCCGGTTGGAAATCCATGGGATTGCTGCATTTGTTCTCAACACAGCAGGGCACTATGAGGCGATCAACCGCAATAGTTCTAACTACTATCTATCTACTGAATCGGTGGCCTTGTTTACTGACCATCTCCCAAGCCAACCTAGTTACATCGTTGGGCAGATTGTGCACATTGATCGCCAGACGGTGAAGCCATTGCCTCCTGCCTCAGCCATGCCTGAGCCTGGTAGGGCAAATCCTGTGGATCATCTGACATCTGACACAGGGACTGACCAATTAACCCTGAATCCGGGATCAACTTCAAACCCATACAATCTCCCTATTGGATGTGAATACTTTGTAGTGACAGTAGCTATGTTACCTGATAGCAGCATTCGATCACCACCAGCTTCCTGATCCCTGCTTCAGGCAGATTAGACATGATGGAAGGAACCAAGTGTATATATATAATTACATTACATGCATATAAACATTCCTCAAGCTATGGAAATTGAACTTTTCCCGTGTACAGCTGATAATCCAATTTAAGTTCTTGTCTTTGTATATAAAGTTTCTCTATTTGAACCTGTAAAAAAAATGTGAATATTTCATTAATCTCTTCAATTTTTTAAATTGTTCTTCATCTATTCTGCTTCCTTCAATGTTTGTGTTGATGCATGCATGCCTATTAGCAGCAAAATATGGGATGGGTTAGGGCAAGTATTACTGCTGTAATATTTATGTGTATTTTTGTTAACTTAATGAAAACATGGTAAAGGCAAGTAACCAAAAAAAAAAAAAAATTGAAAAAACATTTTCTTTTTCTCTATTATTTCCCTGTGTATTTTATAAAGGAGTTTTTTCAAAAATAGCTAGAAAACCAAAAATAATATCAAAAGTCACATTGACCAAAAGTGTTTTAAAAAATAGCTTTAAGAAAGTTTTTTTTTTTTTCAAATCTAGATATGGCTGTTCTAGAAGCTATTTGATCATTTTTTTTTGAATCAATTTTTTTTTTACTATTTTTTAATTTTTTTCTCAACTTTTTTTATTAATTTTTTATTAATTTTTAAGGTACTATTTTTTATTAATTTTTTTTTGCTCAATATTTTTTTATACTCAAGATTTTTTCTATTTTTAAAATACTCTTAACATTTTTTTCTCAATATTTGTTTATTTTATTTTTTACTCAATATTTTTCTCAGTATTGTTACATATTGTTTAACATATGCACTCATTCCTTATTTCCTGCACACTTCTGCACTTTCCTGCACTTTATTTCCTGAATATAATTGATCTCTTTAAGGATATATATATATATACTGCAAATTCTGAAAAATTTATACCCATGTGTGCACCAGTTTTTGTGTGTGAAAACTCCAATTAATTACTAAATCCAAATCAA
>CATIWO010531208.1:0-11445 GCA_949673435.1 Macaranga tanarius | reverse complement strand
TTTAATGATAATGGTGATTTTGAGTGTTGTGGAAGACTTAAGTCGAAGGACAAAGACAAACTAACTGAAAGTCTGTTGGCATAATTGTAAATATAGGAAGTGATTTTTATTTGGTATATGTTATTTATACTACAAATTTATTTTTGTATCAGTATGGTTTATTTTTGGTTTCTGATTTTATTTGCTAAGTCTGTTGGCATTATTGCTTTATGGTTTATTAATTTCATTTTAGTTGCTTTTTGGTTGATTTTTAGTTTCTGATATTATTTTTTATGAACGTATTTTTTAGGATTAATAATATACAAGTAAATATATAGTACAAAAATCAGTATTGGAATGAACTGTTGTTTGCAATGTTATGTATCCTCCTTTTCAATCTATATAAACAAAGCCAAGAAGCTGATCCATGGTCGAGATGCAGCCTTTTAGAACCAAAACATATTGTCAAATATATTATGCATCCTCCTTTCATTGCTACATAAACAAGGCCAAGAAGTTGATCCATGTTCGAGATGCAGCCTTTTAGAACCAAAACATATTATAAAAGACCATGAATTTTACAAAAATTAATAGTTACAATTGTATATTGTTATATTTTATATGCAACAATCATAATTAGCCACAAAGAATCATAATCCAATGAGTATAAGGAACAGTAAAAACTCCATGCACACCCTTAAATCATTCATACAGCAAATGTTAGCCTTGAATACTCATCTATCAAATTTATTGTACAGAAAAATGCCAGTAGCATTCTGAGATCTCATCAACACAGTAGCTTGATATCATCCCTAAGAAAAGAATACACAACTCGTTAGCTACTCAAAACAGACCTATAATGCGATTCAAGTCAATTCAATCCAAACACACCTGTTTGTAGTTCTTCAAGTTTGTGTCACTCGGTGCAGAGTCACAAATTTTCTGTCAATAGAACTTAGATGGCCCTCCAACCTTGTTCCAAATTAAAAAATGTAATCCATGCTAGCCGGTGAAGCTTAGAAGAATGAACACCAGGATGAAGAGACATTATTTTGCAACTGGGAAGATAACTATCCTAGATCTATTCTTTTTTCTAATACCCAATAACAGATCCTGGATCTCTCAAACCCCAATACCAGAAAATAATAAACAAATGCAACACATGAATAATTTCAAATTAACAAGAACATGACTCAAAATAATAATAATTGACATGACACAAACAACTCTTCCATGAATTTCACTAATCCAACCTTTCACACTTGACACCAATAGGATTAATAATACTAAAAAACTTATCATTAGATTTCTTGTCGGTGGCTGGGACTCCATGGCTTTTTTTAGCTATTAGTTAATAACTTCATGTATAGCGCAATTTCTGGTCAGGAATGAAATCTTTAGCAAAATCAAGAAGAGAGAAACCATCATCGGTGGTGGCTTCATTGTTGGCGGCGAAGAATTTAAAAGTTTATCTTGAAAGCCAAGGCGAACTTTTGAAACATTTTAGAAATTGGAGGAGCTTTGGGCGGTAGTGCAGATGATGTGCTATTATTATCATATCCATCATTTCTTTCATTAGAAACAAGAAATTAAATGGAATTAAATCCCAACCTTTTTCTTTTTCTTTTCAATTTGCTTTAAGATTGATCGAAGCCAAGAGAAGAAAGGTAAAGGGAAAGAGAAAGATGAGAGAATTATTGATAACTTCAGTCAACAAAGAAGAATTTTGGATCGTGCACTGCATTTCTCTGTGGTAGAGGAGGAAGGAGAGCGTTGATGAAGAATAGGAGAGAGGTAGGTTTTTTTTTTAGCGTTGAAGAAAGAAAGGGGCACGGGAGTAATATTTTTAACGTAAAAAGACACGCGAGTAATTTTTAAAAAGTTAAGGTATTTTTGTTATTAAGTTGTGTTTCTGGGGTATGCAGGTAAAGATTCCTAAAATAAACAACAATTATAATGATAAATCCACATTAAGACGTCATAATGTAGAACCCAACAAATAAGCCCACAAGACTTGGTCTAGAAGACAAGCCCATTAAAATTATTTTCCAACTTAGGTTTTGTTTGTTTCAAGAAAAATATTTTTTCTCTAAAAAATATTTTTCAAAAAAATATAATATTTTTTATTATTTGGCTGTAACACTAGAAAAATAATTGGAAAATATTTATGGTATTTGATTTGCAATAGATTTTTTTCCTAAATAATATAATATTACATAGAAATTATAACATTATATTTGATTTTTTTTCTTTTTTTTTTTATATTTGATGGGTATTTTAACTTTGGAAAATAACTTTCTGTTCTTAAAATGGGAAGTCATTTTCACATATTTTTAAGTTATTTTTCTTTAACTTATTTTTTTTTTTGGTAACCAAAACACTAGAAAATAAGGGAAAATATTTTTTAGAAGAATATTTTCCGCAAACAAATGGAGCCTTAGGTGAAGAAAATTATAGCGTGTTGGAAAGCACAATAGTTGAAGCATCTCATTCCATCTGTTTTGGTGGATTTAAATTGGAAAAAAAAAATTAACATCTAAACTTGTGAGTGCTTTCTTTTTTAAGGATTAAGCTCAAATATTGGAACCATAAGAAAAGTGAGCAGCAAATTTATCATTACCCTTGTAAAAAAAATAGAGAGATTGGTTTATTGTTGATAGCAGTTGGATCGGGACAACTGAGGAATCTATGAAATTGCTCATCTCGTAGATCATGAAACAACTCCACAAAATCACAGCAATTCTTACACGCCAACTGCACAAAGACAACAACAACATAAGAAAGACTACAACTGTAGATATATCAAAATAGATCTAAAAAATGAAAGTAAAATAAATAAAAGTAACCAAAGATATAGAATATTTTATTAGGTCTAAATTATATATATAAAAACTAACAAAAAGCAAAGTATTTGGGTGGTTTTTGGTCAAAAATGGCCAAAAAAATCACCCGTAAACCAGAGGACTTGAAGAAGAAGATGACAAAGAGAGAAAGTTCAGCACTAGTGGTGGCTGTTGATATTGACTTCTTCTTTTTTTTAATTGATACTTGAGATCTCAATGAGTAAAATAAATCTTTTATATCAAAGTGCATATATTTTTACTGGAAAATTTTCGTCACAATTCTATCACTATTTAATGATGGAAATATCCTTTTTGATAATCCATATTTTGCAATAAAATATCACTCAGTCAATCACTCTATGGTCGATGCTAAATTTAGCAATAGAATTAATCTCTGTCACTAAAACTACCAACAAGTGTAATAGTGATAAAAATATTTCGTCACTAATCAATCACTATATTAAATGATGACAAAAAATTTCTCTCATCAAATAATAAATTCCTCGTAATATTAATTACTGATAGTCTTAGAAGGCATATATGAGCCCAAACCCCTAAGTTTAAGCCCAATAAGGTTGAAGTCATTTAATCAATAAAGGACAAAGATTCTCAATATACCAATTCGATTGGGATTAGGTATGTCTTTTTTATGCCTATATAAAGGCTCATATTTCTTATCATTAGACATCTTAAATATATTTCTCTAACTTAAGCATCAGAGAGCCTACGGATCGAAGATCCTAGGTTCATCTTAGTTTTCTTTGTGCTTGTAGGTACAAGAGAGAAGTTCACGTTTATCAATTGGCACCATCTGTGGAAAAGACACAAATTTTTATTTTTCCAGTTCAATTCGTCAATTTCTTATAACTATTGACATATGGAAAACACATCGGAGCCTCCACCCCTTCAAAGTGGAGCATCAACCAATTCGGTGACTATCACTCGAGTCATTTCGTCAATAACTCAAGGAGACAATTCTTCACAACCTCATGGTTCTGATTCTTTCATGCTACTAAATCCAACACTAAATAACTCTCAATCAGAAATAATATATGGAGTATCTCCATAATATTACGCTCCTTTTTAACATATGTCAAGACCCGTTCTAACTGTTCTTTTCCCAAATTTACCTGAATTCTCAACTCCACCAAACGCAATTGATTTAGGCCAAACATCGATTCCTCCAAATCTCCCTTCATTATTCAAGGAAGCATTGATCAATAGCGTAAAGACGCAGCTCTCTTTCCTATAACAACAGTTGTCTTATTTAACTCAAGAGACAGCAGCCGAAATTCCTATTGTAAGTACTTTAACTCCAGCATCTGCTGCACCTATTGGAACAACTAATAATGCTCCACAAATTGATCGATTACAACTCCGTAATAAACAAGGTGAATCATATGAAAATAGGAATAGAGGATAAAACTCCAACTCAGAGCAGGAATCGGAATCCACCATTCCTATGAGAGACAGGACTAACTTCAATCGTTAGTTAAAGGAAGTAATATATAAGGTTCGCACTGGACTTGATGAAATAGAAGAATGTATACTTGATGGAAACACTCCATTCATTCATAGCATAATGGCAACCCTAATACCTTTAAAGTTTAAGGTTCTGCCTTTAGATCAATATGATGGAACGAGTGATCCGGTAGCTCACGTCTCTATATTCCAAACGAAGATGATGCTGCAGAACGTTAATGACTCCATTATGTGCCGAGTGTTTCCTACAACTTTAACGAACAATGCTCAGAGATAGTTCCATAGGTTACCAAAAAATTCTATAACCAACTTTGAAGAATTGATAGAACAATTCAAAATTCGGTTCATAATGAATATTCCACTAAAGAATAATATTATGATTTATGACTCTGTAAACAAGATGATAACTAGACACTTCAAAGTTATCTTGACAGGTTTAATAAAATTGCCATGCAAATAGAGCACTTAAGCAATAAGGTAGCCATTGATGCATTGAAGTACGGTACTAAGATGGGCAAGCTCAGAGATAAAATAATGACAAAGAAACTCTAAACTTTTTCGGAAGCAATGGCTATAGCAACCAAGTTAATTGACTTGGAAGACAGGAGAAAGGTGCATAAGAAAGATGGCGAGGAGAGAGAGCCAAAAAGAAAAGACGAGAAAAGAAAATCGAAGAGGGAATGTAGTTCCAATATACATAGGAATGACGATAAAAGATACACTCCTCTTAATGCTATTAGATCAGAAATCCTAATGTGGATTAAGCAAAATGGAATAGACATACCAACTCCTCGGAAGTTCAATTCGCTTTATATCGGAACAAGAGATAAGAACCGATATTGCAGATACCATCGAGACCATAGTCGTGATACAGACGAATGTCGCAATCTCAAGATTGAGATTGAATGATTGGTAAGAGCAGGTTCTTTGAAAAAATTCATCGAGGATATCCCAAAAAGAACATGAGGCTCAGACACTCGATTTGAACATCAGGAGGATACAAAAAGGACTCGTAAAGATGTATCAAGAGTCATAAACATGATCGTAGGTGGTGAATCCTCACCAGGAGGGAAGAAAAGACCAAGGAGAGAGGTGTGCATGGCACGAACCAGTTCGTCTACACTAATAATCACTATTGCCTCAGAGGACGGACTTCATGATAAGCAGCCTCATAATGATACACTAGTTATCAACACCTATATAAAGAATTATTTAGTAAAAAGGATGCTTGTAGATGAAAGAAGTGCAGTTAATGTCCTTACTTGGGAAGCCTTTCGAGCAATGGAGGGCTCATCCGTAGAGTTGAAACCCATCACGAATCTGATAACTAGTATTTGCAGAGGAACTGTTCAACTAATAGGAAGTGTTGAATTAGATATAGAATTCAGAGATCGAGATTCATAAGAGCATACTTAATAAAATCCTTATTCAACATAGTTGACACTCGGTTAGCCTATAATGGAGTTATCGGAAGGCCAATCCTATAAGAAACGAATGCAGTAACAAGTATCAGATACTTGATAATGAAAATTCCTATTTCAGAACGAGTCATTACAATTAAGGGAGATCAAGAAATTGCTAAGCAGTGCTACCAGCTGGCTACCGAAGATGAACTAGAAGCCTTTCCGATTGAATCCAATATAGATATCGAAAAGCAAGAAATAAAGCCAGAACCGGTAGAGGAACTGAAAGAAATAAAGCTTGCGAATGGCAAATTAATAAAAATTGGTGGAGAGATACCTGAACAAGTAAAGAAGGAGATTGAACAAGTATTTCATAACCACGAATGCACTTTTGCTACACAAGCATCGAAAATAGTAGGGTTTGGTTCAAATGTAGTGGCTCATAGCCTAAACATTGATCCTTCTATTAAGCCAATGATACAGAAGAAACAAAACTTCACACTAAAAAGGTAAGAAATTATAACATCTGAAACCATAAAGCTGCTGGAAGCAGGATTCGTATGAGAAGTTACACACCCTGAATGGCTAGCGAATGTGGTACTTATTCGAAAGCCAAATGGAAAGTATCGGATGTGTGTGGATTACACAGATTTGAATAAAACATGCCCAAAGGATAGTTATCCTTTACCAACCATTAATCAGTTAGTGGATTCAACTGCTTATCATGGAATGTATAGCTTTGTTGATGCTACACAAGGATATCATCAGATTTATATGAAGAAGGAGGATCAAGAAAAGACATCTTTCATAACTCATCAAGGGTTATATTGTTATAATGTAATACCCTTCGGACTCAAAAATGCAGGAGCCACATACCAAAGGTTCATAAACTTCATCTTCAAGGAAGACATTAGCAAAACCATTAAAGTATATGTTGATGACCTAATTATCAAAATTCAAACATTGGAAGACCATTCTATAGATTTAGAATGGGTCCTAAAAAAGCTCGATGAATATAAAGTTAAACTTAACCCTAACAAATGTGTCTTTGGGGTGAAGGCAGGAAAATTCCTTGGTTTCATAATTTCAAAAACAGGAACTGAGGCTAATCTAGAAAAGATAGAAATAATCATCAATATGAAGCCTCCAACAACACTGAATGAATTACAGAAATTGAATGGATGAATCACTGCATTAGGAAGGTTCATGTCTTGTTGAGCAAACAAATGCCTTACCTTCTTCCGAGCAATGAAGAATATCAAGAAATTTGAATGGAATGCTGACTACCAAACAATATTTAAAGATATCAAAAGGTTCTTAGCTTCTCCACCTTTATTGAGTAGACCAACTCTAGGAGAAACGCTATACCTTTACTTATTAGTGGGCAACAAATCTATAGCATCGGTGCTAGTCCAAGAAGATAAAGTAGAGTAAAACCTTATCTATTATATGAGCAAGGTCCTTAGAGGATCATAAATACACTATCCCAAGATGGATAAACTAGCACTGGCTTTAGTGCACACAGCAAGGAAGCTCTGCCATTACTTTCAAGCTCATAAGATAGTAGTACGAACAAACCAGCCCCTAAGGAAGATTCTACAGAGACCGAAGATATCTAGAAGACTCGTCCAATGGTCAGTACAATTGGATGAACATGACATATCATACGAACCTCGAATAGCAATAAAAGCACAAGTGCTATTTAATTTTATACAAAAAATGACGGAGACTGAGGGGTTCAGTAATGAAAAAACCTTATAGTGAATGTACATCGATGGTGCATCGGGAAAGCAAGGGTCAAGTGCAAGAATAATTTTGATTGGTCCTGAAAAATAAAAATTAAGTATACTATCAGAATAACTTACGGAGCCACGAATAACACGGCGGAGTATGAAGCATTGATCACAAGCTTAAAACTAGCAAACGAAGTACGAGCAAAGAGCCTCCAAATACTTTGTGATTCGCAGCTCGTAGTCAATCAGCTGAAAGGGGCCTTTGAAATAAAGGATTTGAGCATGATCAAATATGCGGATAAAAGCACAATCACTTTTACAAAAGTTAGAAGAAAATGGAGGACAGTGGAATATAGTCCAAATTCCAATAGCCGAAAATAAAGCTGATATAATAGCCAAATCTACGGTAGAAAATGGACTCTTGTTTTAAAATCTCAGACTCAAAGAAGAACTTGGTAAACCATCTATAGAGCAGAACAAAGTACTCACCACGAGTGAAATTATCGAATGGATAAAATCTATAGTCGAATATCTTAATTCAGGAGCACTACCTGATGACAAGAATCAGGCTAAGAAAATTTAAATAAAGGCAGCCCAATACTCAATAAAGGATAGGAATTTATACCGAAGGTCATTCAGCTACCCATGGACCAAGTGTATATCGCCAGAAGAAGGCAATTATGTCCTTCAAGAAATACATGAAGGCATATATGGAGTTCATGAAGCTCAGGCAACAATAGTTAAGAAAGCCCTTTTATAAGGCTATTATTGGCCAACAATATCACAAGATGCGCAAAAGCTGGTAATAAGTTGTGAAAAATGTCAGAAATGCTCGCAACTAACACATACACCTACTCATGCACAAAATCCTATTGGAAGTCCATGGCCTTTCACTGTTTGGGGAATGGACATTCTCAGACCTTTCCTATTAGCTTCAGGTCAGAGAAAATTCATTATTATGGCAATCGATTACTTTACAAAGTGGATAGAAGTTGAAGTAGTCTCAACAATAACTGAATCAAGAATCCGTAGCTTCTTTTGGAAAAAAGTCATATGTAGATTCAGAATCCCACATACACTCATTACAGATAATGGTAAACAATTTGATAATACAAAGTTCAAATAATTCTGTTCTGATCTCAAAATAAAGCTACAATTTACCTCCGTTGCTCATCCATAGACTAATGGACAAACAGAGGTAACTAATCGAATTACAGTGAAGGGCATCAAAAAATGTCTTGACGATAAAAAATGAGATTGGGCAGATGAGTTGTACAATGTCATTTGGGCATACCGTACTACACCACAAACTGTAACAGGAGAATCACCATTTTGACTAGCATACGGAATGGATGCAGTAATACTAGTTGAGTTAGGATCTCCTTCATATAAGGTCAGTAAAGACCTGAATGAAATAAAAAATGAAAGCAATTGTAGAATATCCTTATATATACTAGAAAAAAAAGAGAACAAGCTGCAGCCATAGCCGAAGCCAGTCGATAGCAGGTCGCTCGCTATCACAACAAAAGAGTCCGATCGAGGGTTTTCAATATAGGAGATTTGGTCCTACGAAAAGCAGAAATAGGAAAACGTAATGCAGGAACATAAAAGTTAGAACCCAAGTGGGAAGGACCATACCAAGTTACTGATGAGTGTGAAATATGCATGTGTTTAGTACTTTATTTTATTGCATATTTAGTTTAGAATTGCATTATTTAGTTAGTTTTGTCATTTTACTTTAATTTAAGTGTTTTTGTGTTAAATAGATAATTTTTATTTAGTTTCTGGTAGTAGGGTGCATTTGAGGAGAGATGAAGATAGGGCTTGAAGATAAGGATAAGATTAAAGCTTAAAATTAGAAATTATCTTCACAGCAGTACACATGGCCATGCGCATGCCCATGTGCCAGTGTGCATGCCCATGCACTTGCCCATACCTGAATTGAAGAGGAATCAGTCACCAGTGCACATGCCCATGCGCACGCCCATGTGTCAGCACACGGCCATGCCTAAATTGGAGATTTCAGAGTTATTTTGATGCATGGGTGTGTCCAAATGATGCATACCCGTGCATAATGATGTGGCGGCCATTTAAAAGTAGATTTTCAGCTGAAGTTTAGTTAGATAAGAGCTCATTTTTTAGGCTTATGATTAGATAGAGTTGGATAGAGTTAGATAACCTCTTCTCACTAGGAGACTCGGTCCTTTAAATAGAACTTTATGTTTTTCATGAAGGGAGTTCTTCTCCTTAGTTTTTAGTTCTGGTTTTAGTTTGCTTATTCTTTTAATTTTCAGAATATATTTTATTTTATTTGGATTGGTAGAGAAGATACTTGGTTTGAAGTTAGAAGAGCAAAACTTCCTTACATCATTTGGAAGGGGGTTTTTCTTGTATCTCACTTTTATTTAATTATGTTCAAAATGATTTCCATTTATTCTTTATTTTCTTTTATGTATCTCACTTTTATTTAATTATGTTCAGAATGATTTCCATTTATTCTTTATTTTCTTTTAGTTTTAACATGAGTAGCTAGATCTTTTCTAGGGTTTTTATTCTGAATTGACTATGTGCGTATTGTGATTATGTTAGGTTGCTAGATTTAATTCATTGGTTGTTGTTGAACTCAATATCGTTTTAGGACTGATCAACCTAGAATTGAATTAACACTATGGGCTTGATCGAGAGATAGGTTCTGTAGGAAATGGCAATGACCTATTGGCTACTTAGTTAGTTGAGAGACAATTAAGTGAATCAATATTGATTAAACGTTGTGTTTAAAATTAGAATTAAAAGGTATTAGGTTAGTGAGAGCCGGTTAACTTAGTATTGATTAATCTCTAATTAATTATAGGTTTGTCTGAGAGGAAAATCTATAGTTTTTAAGATCCTTTCAAGATGAATTAGAACTAGTGTAGACCTAGTTGTGTAATCAATCCTTTGAAATGGTCAATTGAGAATAAGGAACCCTAGCTTTTTAAATTTGTATTAAATTTGTATTTTTACCTTTCTTAATTTAGATTCTTTAAAATTCCAAACTCTATTTCACTGTCTAAATAATCAAACATTGTGAGTACTGCAGTATTCAATCTCCAATCTCTGTGGGATGATATCTTTATTTACTACTTATTACGATTCTGTCCGCTTACGGATTAGTACACATCAAGTTTTTGGCACTGTTGCCGGGGATTGGCAAAGGATTGATATTGTAAGAAAATTATGTTGCTTGATTTAGACGTTATTTTTAATTTTTGGTTTGAATTGGGGTATTGTAGAAATTTATGTTGTTTGATGCACACATGAAGTGCAAGCAAAAAAGGACTTGAGTTGATACCACTTGATTTGGAGCTAGAAAAGACAGTTTATGAGAAAAAGAAACAAACAATTATATCTCAACAATCACCAAGAAAAATGGATTTAGGAGATGACAGGAATGACCCGCTGATATAACTAGTTCTTCAAAATCCACAAAATGGCCAGAGAACCATGCGAGATTTTGTGAGTCCTAATGTGCAAGGTGATCAGACACCAATAGTAAGGCCGACAGTAACAGCAAACAACTTTGAGATCAAGCCAGTTATAATCCAAATGATCCAAAACTCACCATTCAATGGGCTACCATAGGAAGATCCATTTGGTCATATGTTTAGATTCTTAGAATACTATTCTACCTTCAAGATGAATGGAGTACAGCCTGATGCAATCCGGTTGATCCTATTTCCATTTTCGCTAATGGATAGAGCAAAGAGATGGTTTATAAGTTTGTCACCTAACTCCATCAACACTTGGCAAGAACTTTACACTGCCTTTTTCAATAAATACTTACCACCTGTAAAAGTGTTGAAGATCAGAAATGAGATTAACTCATTCTTTCAAAGAGATGATGAAACATTCTATGAGTGCTGGGAAAGATTCAAAGACCTTCAAAAGCAGTGTCCACCTCAGTTGATTCCTACATGGAATTTGGTGCAGTCATAATATAAAGGAGTAAATCATGCAGTTCGAGTC
>CATIWO010531162.1:0-12004 GCA_949673435.1 Macaranga tanarius | reverse complement strand
GTTTCACTTGCTTGTTGAATTATGATGTATGTTGAGTATGAATGTGCATGACATGATTTATGTCCTTGAAAAGAATTTAAGTTCTATTCTTATGGACATGTGTATGGATTTGTTTGAGGCCACGTATTGCGGGTCTCACACATATTTTCCTAAAGCTTCCTTAAATTCTGCAGCATTCTTAAATGTCATTCCAACTGAAAATTCAGGTACATCCATATTAGTATCATAGGCAGGAAACTTGCTCCTCTTCCTCCCACCTGAAATACCTGTTTCATCATCGGTATCAACATAGCTATAATTGTCTGAATCAAAATACTCAGTGTCATCACCATCATTTCCTACCTCATCCACACCATCACTTTTGTCCTGCCCCTTACTTTCATCACACCTCCTATAACTACTACCATAATCAATATTTTTTTAAGCCACTAATTGTTTTAAGGTTCTCTCTAGCCCCTTGCAGCTCATCATCATCATCATCAGATAAGAAGTCCTCTCCCCCCTCTATAAATGGCTCATAGTCATCCTCCTCTTGCATACCATCTTCCTTTAAAACAGTGTCATCATCACCATCTACCCTTAAAGCACCTACCTCTACATCCTCAAACAAATAATCATTTATCCCTGTTTTATTCTCTAGAACCTTATCTGCATGTTGCATAAAACTCGTTGACCCACCTGCACCCCCCTAATTGCATCAACAACAACATACATGTTAACTTCCTTTTTTTCATTTAGATAACTCAATAATTGGCAAGTAGTTGCATCATTATGAACCAGTTGTAACCCTTCTATAAATGTTTTATCTGCCTGTCTGTCAGGAACTCTGAAATACAATTCAATGTTACATATTTGCCTTAGTTCATTCTTAACATGATCAAGCAAACACCAATACCCTAAACGGTCAGGATCTACTAACTGATCGAAAACCTCTCCCCCTTAATAACCATCTTTCATAAATATTCCCCCCACATGCCAAATTATATAAGCATTACTCATTTTACTGCCAAAAAATAAAAAATTCCATCACTCATACATTCGCCATCACACCACATATTAGAAAAAAAAAACTGCAGGCAAGTAAATATACATAAAGTATTATATACATTAGTTCACATTATACTATAAGCAAATCCTAATTTTTAACAATAATTTATTAAAAAATTACTATATATCACAATGCAAGTTGTAATTTTTCTAGTAATCTATTGTAATAAACAATACATTATAAGAAAATGAGTCCACAAACTCAAAAAAAAACCCCATGCAAGTTTTAATTTTTCCCTAAACCCATTAATACAACTCCCACTGATTTATAGAACAACCACTAACCTTTTCCAGTTATGACCGAGCCTATTCTACTTTCTTTCCTTCATGCGATGTTGATGCAGCTTCATGCGATGATGATGCAGCTTGTGTTTTCAAAACAAATAAAGAAGGGCGTTTGGAGAGTTAAGGGGTCAGAGTGAAGGTCTTGTGTTTTCAAAATAAATCAACCCTAATAAAGAACTTCATGCCATTTCCCTCTTTTTTCTTTGTAGTGGATTTCTGATATGGACTAAATATTCAAAATATTCATTTTAACCATCAACATAGCCCATTTTAACGGCTTCAGACTGCCACATACGCACCCACCGTTTCTTTTAACGCAATGGTCCTAACGGGTAAGTTTTTTTTGCCTTTCAGGACTTAATTTAAAAAAAAATGTTTAGGACTTAATTGTAAAATTTTAAAAACTTATAGGACTTCCGCTGTCATTATCCCTTTCCAAAACGACATGTGGCAAAAAATTCCACGTAATTTTTTTCCTCGTGATATATTTTATTTTTTAAAATATCATAATTTTTTTACAATGCGTGAATAGTGATATACAAAAATTACAATTTTACTATTCATCAAATTATTATTCCGACATCTGTTTCCAAAACGGCTTACACTAAAAAATTTCACGTAATTTTCTCTTTCTCATAATATATTTTGTTTTCTAAAATACTATAATTTTTTTTACAATGCGTGAATAGTGACATGCAAAAATTATAATTTTACTATTCATCAAATTATTGTTCCGATATCCGTTTTCAAAATGGTTTGCACCAAAAAATTCCATGTAATTTTCTATTTTTTGTGATATATTTTATTTTCTAAAATACCACAATTTTTTTACAATGCGTGAATAGTGACATTTACTATTTATCAAATTACTGTTCCGACATCCATTTCCAAAATGGCTTGCAGCAAAAAATTTCACGTAATTTTCTCTTCCTCGTGGTATATTTTATTTTATAAAATACCACAACTTTTTTACAGTGTTTGAATAGTACTATTCATCAAATTACCATTTTTGATGTCGGTTCCCGAAACGGTTTATGAAATAAAATTCAGTATAATTTTCTCTTTCTTGTGGTATATTTTATTTTTTAAAATACTACATTTTTTGATAGTAACATGCAAAAGTAGTGTTGTGTTATATATAAATTAGTTGGTGTTAAAAAATAATTAAGGGTATAAAAGGAAAAAATAAAACGCTTTTAAAACTTTCCAACAGCTCCAAATTGAAGTTGTTGGTTGTGAGCGTTTCTTTTACAAAGAAAACGCCCACAAACGCCAACAAAGGCCAAAACAAGTAGAGTGTTAATTGTTTTCCACAAACTGCTGGGCAAAACGCCCATCCAAACGGCCCCTAATTCTTTATCAAGTTACGTTGTTGCAAATACTTTTGTAAGTGTATAGAGGTGTGTATTTATATTGTTTGTTGCTGTTGAAGTTATCTTGGATTGTGCTGGTTTATTGTGATGCAATCTAGCCAACTATGTCGGGATTTTTGCTAGCACTGTTGTATGTTGAAAGCGGTTGCTTGATTGTTTACCAGCTTCTATTTTTTACTTAGTTACTTTTACTTTTGGCTTCACTTGCTTTTGTTGGTCTCTCTTAAGTTGCACATTTTTTGTTGCATTTGATGTATTTATTTTAACAAAACCATGGGAAAATCTGGCTCCATTTGTTTGATTTCACTAATACAGTTTTCATGTAATTGACTGGTGGATACGGGTGCCTCAATGTACAATAAACAACTGAGGCTGCTTTTTTAAAACTTTGTTAAGATATCTGCACATGGAATTTAAGAACAGTGATAAGAAGGGGAAGAAGAAGCAACGGTAGCTTCTCTTTGTTCTCTAACAGCTGAGGTAGTGGTGGTGGTGTGTTGGGTTTCGGGTAAAGAGAGAAAAAGGGTAAAGTTTTTTTTTTGGGGTCCTTAAAGGGTAAAGTTCCTTTTTTGGTCTTTAATTATTAGGGGTGTAACTAAGCCAACCAGCTCGCGAACGGCTCGGCGTTCGACTCGTTAAAAGCTCGTTCAAACTTGTATATTGAAGCTCGTTTAATAAACGAGCTGAGCTCAAACTATGCAAAGCTCGGCTCGTAAACAAGCTCGAATAAGAGCTCGCGAGTCGACTCATAATTTTAATATATTAATAATTTAATTTTAGATATACAATATATAAATTTTTATTCATTTAAATATTTTTAAAATATATTATTACAAAAAATTATAATTTTATAATAAATTATTTAGTATATAATTTATTTTAAATTTTTTTAATGAATAATTTAAATTTATACATTGTATTTTTAGAAATTTTTTTATTTTGTTTAAGCTCGTGAACAGCTCACGAACACTTAGAGGCCTAATGAGCTCGGCTCGTTTATAAATGAACCAAGCCTGAGCTAACTAAAGCTCGGCTGGACTCACCCCTATTAATTATTAGTTAGTTAGCTTATGTTAATTGGTTACATCATCTTCTATTGTCCACGTCATAGCGCGTGTGACACACTCGTTGAATCATGGGTGAAATAGGCAAAAAATAAAAGTTCGGATGTGTTATTGGTTAATTTAAAAGTTTAGGTGTGCAATAGGCCAAAAGGATAAAGTTTAGAGGCGAAATAAGGTATTTGGCCTTTAAAAATTCTATAATGATTAGAATACCTATGATTTCAGTGATGTAACATACTGACGACTATAATTGGATCTGATATTTTTGTTGAATCGAATATGCTTTGTTTGTATGAATTACCCACACACACTGCAACAAAATGGTAAAAACCAAACGCCGTAATAAGACGACAACATTACAAAAACAAACAATAACAAACCAAGATTTATGTGAAATATCCATATATTTTAGAATTTAATTGATAATGGTCTATTTTGTACTTATATATGACTATGCATTATGACAATGTGACTGTATTCAAGTGTGTCTTGCAGGTGATGGACCTGCTATAATAAGTGCACATGGAGTAAAAGTGAAAATTGATGGTAATCCCTTAAATAATATTTTAAATTTGAATAGTATTATATATAATTGAATTAAATTAATTATTTAAAATTTTTTATCATTTTTTTTATCATTTCTAAATTGAATTAGATTAATTAAAATCTAGTAAATTTTGTACACCAATAACTTTAGATTGAAAAAAAATGATGACATCATTATGTAAATTTATTCCTTTTGTCTGGTACTTGGATTCCATCTCAATAACTAAAATGGCAAAAAAGGAAAAAGTGCAAATACATCTCTAATCTTTTATATTAATTTTACATTTGCTATTATTGGCTTTTTTTTTTTTTTTTTTCTTTGAAACAACTACGTGTATATTATTTTCAAAATCACTTTTTTACTCTTTTTTACATATGGTCTGCCTTTTCTCGTAGGACCAAAGGAAACAAACATATATTTAAAAATTTTTCTTCAAACTCTCTTCACATAGATAATTTGAACAGTAATTTTAAATAATTACTAACATCACATAAAAGTAAAAAGAAAAAGTTAAAAATTTATTTTCTAAAAAATATTAATGACAAATTTGAAATAAGATGATGCATTCTTTTTTCTAATCAAAATTCAAAATATTAGTCCAATTATATATATATATATATATATATATATATATATATATATAGTGCAATAAAAAATAAAAATAAATTAATGTATATTTCACTTTCTTACCCTCATTTTGCCATCAAATGGGGGACCCTGCGAAGGCGGATGAGGCTGTGTCTGTATGCCCTTGGAATAAACTTATTATGCGAGTGGCAAATATTGTAATTGAAAAAGGCCAAAGGTGAAATCTGGGCTCACCAATCACAATAATTATGTGTGTAATAATAGACTATTACCAAAAAAAAATAGAAAAAAATATTGACTTCACCTACAAAGAAAAGGGTAAATTATATGAGTGGTCACTAAACTTTACACTTAATTTCATTTTGGTTACAAAACTTCAATTTGTGACTTTTTTGTCACTAAACTTTAATTTCGATAACACCAGGGAGTCACAAACTTAATTCCGGCGAAAATTGCTGAGGTGGCAAACTGGCAGTGGCACCTCAACTCCAGCTCATCAAAATTGCCACGTCACTCTCGCCACCTTAAGCTTGACACGTCAGCACATAATTAGAGAAGACCCAAATCCTTCTGAAATCCCTAAATCGTTATTTTCATATTGAAAAAGAAAAAGCCAAATCTCTAAATAGTTTAGTGCTTCATCCTCATCTTAATCCTTAAACCACCACTAACGAAATCATAATCTGCTCCTCTTAGCCAAAAAATGTTGTGAAGTTTTTATAGTTAAAACCATAATCTGAAATTTACTAAAGCAAGTGTACGGGATTAAAGAAGAGATGCCGAGTGATTGGGAAAAAAAGAGAGAAAGAAGAACTGGGTCCTAAGTATGGTAAGTTATTACTATAATATTTGTTATGATTGTGAGTGTGCATTATTTTTCATTGTTTCTTGTTTATGAAAATCAGTGTTATGTTGTTTCATTAATGGTTGAAAGAAAAGAAATATGCATTTCAGCTGCAAACTAAAATGGTATATTTCGCTTGTGTATTACAGCAACTGATTCTGAGTACTTCTCAATTCGCATGCACCACATTTTCTAGAATGTTGAGGGGAGATGTGAATGTCTTATCCTAGGTTTTATAGACTATTGTTGCTCAGACAAGATCTCAAAATTGGAGATAGATAGCATGGCTAAAGAATTAAGGATGGAACCTAAAATGAAGGGTTTTTATTAGTTGCATCCGAAGAAGAGATTTCAAGATGTCTTAAAGAACTTTGATACTGATAGTGATGTCATTGAAATGTCTTTGATCATGAATGATTCGAAGGTGTTTAATGTGTATACAAAGGATAAAAAGATAAAGGATAGTACTGTTAGAACTAAAGAAGTACGGGATGAGGCAGGTCAGTCAGATGATTTTGGCAAGGGAAATGGGGTAGGTGAGCTTGTTGAGGGAAGGAATGCATTTGAGGCAGATGAGACAGGTGAGTTCGATGAATTTGGCAAGTCAGATGAGGCAGCTGAGTTAGATGAGGCAGATGAGGGAGATGAGGTTAGCGAGGCAAGTGAAGGAGGTGAGCAGGGAAAAAAAATTACAGATCAGGACATTGAAAGTGATAGTGATTTTGTTGACTCTGATTACGATTTGAAAGAAAATGATGTTGATGATCAACTATTTAATCAATTTGTCGACAGAAATATGGAAAGAGATATGCTTAAAGGGAATTTAGCTTCAGAGAATAATGAAGATGATGATACAATGTCGGTAGAAACTATATTTGCTTAATTTGATTTGGAGTCCACTTCTGGTAGTGAGGGAAAAGATAAATGCATAGCAAAGCCAAGATTTCCTGAGTTCCATGAAAAAGACATGAAGAATCCTGAGTTTAAAGTTGGAATGAAATTTATGTCTTTTAGGCAATTTAAGACTGCTGTTAGAAATTATGCAATAGTCAACAGATTTCAAGTGAAGTTCAAGCCCAACAACAAGACACTATGCAAGGCAATTTGTGGTAAAGGATGTCCATTCTACATTTGGGCTTCTCCAATGGTGACATGTAAGGAAACTGTGCAGATAAAGTTAGGGATTTTTCATCACAGCTGCAGCAAAGATCATACCATCAAGCATGTGAATGCCCAATGGATAGCAGACACATACATTGATACTTTTAGGGCTGATCCATCATGGTCAATTGTTGGCATTATAAAAGCTGTGAAAAATAACCAAAAACTACATATAAACAATACTATAGCATGGAAAGCTAGAAGAATTACACCGAAGAAGATTGATGGCGATGACAAAAAATAAATTTCAAGGTTATATGACTATAGACTTGAGGTGCTTAGGAGTAACCCAGGTTCTACAATGAATTTCAAGTTAGAAACTAGAGAATATAGAGGAATGTATTTATGCTTTGCTCCTCTGAAAGCTGGTTTCAAAGAAGGGTGCAGACCATTGATTTCATTTGATGGATGCTTTTTGAAGGGTATTTTTGGTAGACAACTACTTACAGCTATTGGTATAGATGTAAATGATTGCATATACCCATTTGCATGTGTTTCCATGGATAAAGAAAATAAGAAAAACTGGTTATGGTTCTTAAATCAGTTAGCTGATGATTTGGACATCACAAATAGCTATTAGTGGACATTCATAAGTGACAGACAAAAGGTACATATTTTTTCTATTTATGCATTTCTGCCCTAATGTAATAATATATACACTATATGACCTTCTTGATGGATGCCTTTTCTTCTATGTAGGGTCTAATACCTGCAGTTGAGCAAGTTTTTCCTAATACTCAGCATCGTTTCTGTGTTAGACACATCAAGTCAAATTTTAGAAAGAGGTTTACAGGTAAGGATCTCTTGAGTGTGCTGCTAGGGCTACTTATGTGCAATTGTTTACAAAATACATGGCATTAATTGCTGAGAAGTCACAAGGTGCATATGAGTATTTAAATAGTATAGGTGCCTACCATTGGACTAGATCACATTTTGATTCATATCCAAAGTGTGATATATTATTGAATAATCTGTGTGAGAGCTTCAATAGTGTGATTTTGGATGCAAGGACTAAGGGAATTATAACAATGAATGAAATGATTATAAGTTATTTGATGAAGAGGATTTGAAAGTGAATGGATTGGATGAAAAAAATGAAAACTCAGTTATGTCCTAAGCCTCTTTTTAAATTAGAAAAATGTATAAAACAAAGTTGGTTGTGTACAACTGAGTGGTCTGGTCATAACACATATAAAGTTGTAGGGCCGGATGGGCAATTTGTTGTTCATAAAAATGTAAGGAGTTGTACTTGTCGAAAATAGGATATTTTAAAAATTCCTTGCAGCCATGGGTTGGCAGCAATATTCTACAATAGAGAGACCCTTGAGATATATTTAGATGATTGCTATAAGGTCTCAACTTTCTTGAAAACCTACAGCCATATAATCAATCTAACGAATGGTAGGGATTTGTGGCCTAAGAGTGACTGGCCACCTAAAATTCCACCTCAACCAACTAAAAGAACTCAAGGTAGAAAAGCTGTTATGAGAAGAAGAGAAGATAAGGAAGCTGATTCTAGAATTGTAGATGGAAGGGTTACTAGAAGAGGTTCAGTGATGACATACATAATTTATGGGACAAAAGGACATAACAAGAGATATCATGGTGTTCAAAATGCAACAACTGATGTAACAATAGCAAAAGGTGTTCAAAAGGGAACAACTACTAGAAAAAGAGCAAAACTGCCTGTGAGTATTACTATGAGTTATTTTTTTATTATATAACTCTTCTAAGTTACTAACAGTTTGAATATTGAACAGGTTAGCAAAAATTCAGTTAAAACAAATACTAATCCAAGACCACACATAGTGCAGTGGATGGTAGATATGAGCAAATGATTTTATTGCATCAATTTAAGATAGCTTACATCATGTTCTTCTTAACATCTTGCTCCTTCATTTGCAGGGCTACCAGTAGGACACTGAATGCAAAATAACATAACAATTTCATACCACCAACAACTCTAACTACCTCTGTCAATGAAGAAATTGTGATGGATGTCGTGGTTGAGGAATATATGTCATAAGTAACTCTTAAGAATTTGTAATTTTTTATATGTGATTATGTTGGTTATTAAGTGTGGTCAGTAACTATTAATTTTATGGCATTTCAGGTTGTCAATACAACCCAAGATGATTTGCCTTCCGGCAATCGATTTGCAGATATTGGCACTGAAGCTGTTGGAACTCCAGAGGTTGGCATTGAAGCTGTTGGAACTCCAAAGGATGGCAGTCAAGCTAGATCTATTGGCAAGAAGCTTAGATCTGCAGAAAAGGGAAGTAGAAAGGAAAGTAGATCTGCTAAGCCGACTGGAGCTTCTAAGCAGGTGAAAATAAAAGTAGTACATATTTGTGATAAGGCATCTGCAGCAACTATGATGATAGAAATAGTGGCTATAGTAGAGAAGAGAAAATTGAAGGCAGCAGACATAGAGATAGATATGGAGCTTCATGTTGAGGAAGGAGAGGCCAAGAAGAAGAAAAGAGAATCCAAGGCAAAGTGGTGACTCTGCCAATGGTGAATAGAAGACCAATGCCATTATTTTATTTTTTTCTTTTGTCTTTAATGAGTCATTAGATAACTCATAAAGAACATTAGGTGGTTGGTTTTTTGGACAATATGTTAGGTGACTCAAAATTTACATTTATGTTGTACATGCCACTCAAATCAATTTGATATTCAGCTGCTTTTAAGTCAGAACTTTAACTTTTTTTGGGCAAGATTCTTCTTTTTTTTTTTAAATGTGTGAATTCTATATTATATTAGAATTATTTTATATAATTTATATTAATTGTTTTCATGAAGTATGTAGAAGATTGATGGTGAGCACATGGTGCTCATGGTATTGTCCATGTTCAAAGGTCATCAAGCATGTGCAGTGTGCAACTTTGAAGGGAGTGTATGTATTTTTAGAAGTGTACAAATTATGGGAGTTATCTTAAATTAGTAAAAATTATGCTACATCCCTGCACACACTTTATAAATTCACTCTGTACATGTTCTCAATGTAATTTGACAATAAAAAATATTTCATTCCATTACCAATAATTTTTTTGGCTACATAATTGACCATACATTTGTTCAAAAGGGAATTATATCACCATACCTACTAACTAAACAATAATATAAACAGCAAATCTACTAAGTTCACCTTACAAACTACTTTAATGCCTAATTCAGCTGCATTTCCTATCAATTAACCTAACATATAACTATATACATCAGCTGCAAATCTTTCTAAGTATAAAACCCATAACTAGTGCAGCCATCAACTTCACCCATTTATGCTTCTCATTATTTCTACCTTCATTCCTCTCAATCCTCCTTAATAAACCAACGATCACATTCCGAGCACGACTTGATATGGATGGATCATACCATTTAAAGAAATCACAAGCTCTAATATGCTGAAATCAGAGAGAAAAATTTCAATTAAATCAAAACATTAATGCTTTGTTTAATGACATTTTTTCGATCATATCATTCATTGAAAACACACACATTACATAATTTCATTTCCACATATGTGCAACAGAAACCAACATCAACATCTGTATCTACATATGAAAACCAATATCAGTATTTCATGCCTTGATTTCCATCTGTCCAGGTTTAAGTAAAGTAATTTGATTTCATGCCCTGAATTCCATTTGTCCAGGTTTAAGCAAAGTAGTTCCAAATGACCTTTTTATTTTCACAAGAACAACCGAAACTAAGAAGTTGTATCTTAATTCACAAGAACAACTGAAACCAAAATGCATAGAAATTTCCTAATCTAAATTATACATATGTGCAACTAAAACTAATATCTACATTAGTATGTACATATGAAATTCAGAATCAATTTTCAAACATAACATTATCAATAAGTTGTAACTGAAATTGTGTACCAAACCCTAAATTTTCTATAGCCATAGAATTGTCTGCCCGGATTTGCATCTATCCAAGATGTTTTAAGCAAAGCAGCTTCATTACAATGGAAAAGTGGAATGGCAACTTGATTTTCCATTCTTCTTTTCAATTTCACTAAAGATATTTATTCCTTGGTTGACAATAATACAAGTGGGAGAAGTGGGTGATTTGTTTACTGGGATTTTAGGGGAAAATAAAATCAAGAAGAGGAAGACAACATAAATTATCTCCAACAAGAAATTATAAATTTAGGGGACAGTAAAATGAAGATGACGAAAAGAAGCATAAACTATAATTTGGAAGAGGAAGAAGCTGCTGGGTGCCGATTTAGAGATTTCAGAAGGATTTGGGTCTTCTCTAATTATGTGCTGACATGTCAAGCTTGAGGTGGCGAGAGTGTCGTGGCAATTTTGATGAGCTGGAGTGTGAGGTGTCACTGCCGGTTTGCCACCTCATCAATTTTCACCGGAATCAGGTTTGTGACTCTCCGATGTTATCAAAATTAAAGTTTAGTGACAAAAAAGTCACAAATTGAAGTTTTATAACTAAAATAAAATTAAGTATAAAGTTTATTGACCACTCATATAATTTACCCACAAAGACAAACTATTACTTCTTTAAGATTCTTTTTCATCATAAATTAATTTATTCACATCCATAAGTTATTACTTCTTTTTTTTCCATTGTAAGCAACAAAGTCAAACAATTTCAATATTAATAAACTTTCACCTAAAACGAATGGTTTAACATCCTGTTATGAGATCAAAACATTGGTTGAGATCAATAGATCAATCCCCTACTCCCTCATTGATCTCC
The DNA here is from genome assembly GCA_949673435.1 of Macaranga tanarius. Taxonomy (NCBI): domain Eukaryota; kingdom Viridiplantae; phylum Streptophyta; class Magnoliopsida; order Malpighiales; family Euphorbiaceae; genus Macaranga; species Macaranga tanarius. The sequence goes on along the minus strand of CATIWO010531162.1, from coordinate 367 downwards.
CATAAATATTCCTGAAATGTGAAGATATATATATATATATTCCCTTTGCAACCATATAAAAATTAATTTTATAAATTAGTAACAACATAATTTAAATTATTATATATGTTTTATGCATTTCATGATTTTTTTTATTTACGATATTCCGTAATCATAAATTTTTTTATAAATCAGTAAAAACAAAATTTGAATTATTATATATGTTTTATGCATTTCAGGATTTTTATTTATTTATGATATTCTGTGATCATAAGTAGGGCTAAGCGCGGGTCGCGGAAAACCCGAACTATTCCGAAAAACCAAACTAAAAATTTTTAGACCCGAAAATATCCGTTGACCGTTTGACTTTCTCCGAACCGAACTGTCC
>CATIWO010531154.1:0-11221 GCA_949673435.1 Macaranga tanarius | reverse complement strand
AGCACTTTCTAAGCAATTAGGCAACCTTTCACACAAGGCCAATGCAGCCCCGTCGAATTTTCAAGGTGAGCAATGTCATATGATGGGCAATATGGGTGATGATTTTGTTTCTTGTAATGCAGGACACTTTGGAGATAATGCGGTAGAATAAGCCAACTATGTGGGCAATCAATTTCAAGGGAGGCAAGCTAATAACCCCTACTCCAACACATACAATCCAGGTGGCGCAACCATCCAAATATTTTATGGAGTAACAACAATAACATGGCTGCACCAAATAACATGGCAAAAGCTCAAGGTCCTCCAAGTTTTCAAAAACCCCAACAAGATAGAATGGCATCTATGGAGAATAAATTAGATAATTTTTTTGATGCCATCACTACCAAAATAACGAGCCAAGATGAAAATCAAAAGAGGATGGAGGTGAAGTTTGATCAAATTGCAAAGAATCATTCCTCTTCGATTCATAACATCGAGGTTCAATTGGGACATCTAGCTAATGCCATGACCGCAAGAGGGCATGGAAATCTTCCTAGTAACACTGAGGTAAATCCAAGGGATGTCAAGGCTATCACTCTACGTAGTGGTAAGGAGCTAAAATCAAAAGATGAGATGGACAACAATGCCACAACTGAAAAGAATGACGTTAACCAAGACTCACAAGATAAAGAGAATGAGGAAACTATGAGAAAAGGTGTAGAGACAAATGAAGAAAAGGTGCCAAGTTCATCCACACCACTAGCACCTAAAATTCCTTTTTCCCATAGGTTGAGGAAATAAAAAGATGGCGAGCAATTTTTCAAATTTTTGGAAATTTTCAAGAAACTTTATATTAACATTCCATTGGCCGAGGCACTAGTGCAAATGCCCAAGTATGCTAAATTCTTAAAGGAGATCATCAAAAATAAGCGTACATGGGACAACCACGAAACCGTGCCATTGGGGGAGACAAGTAGCTCGATCATCTCGAGAAAAATTCCTACAAAATTGAAGGATCCTGAGAGTTTCACAATTCCATGTGTTGTTGGAACTAATGAGTTTCCACGTTGTTTGTGTGACTTAGGTGCTAGCATCAATTTGATGCCTTTGTCTATTTTTAGGAAACTTGGATTAGGAGACGTCAAGGCAACTAACATGACATTGCAATTGGCGGATCATTCAATCAAAAGGCCATATGGAGTGGTAGAGGATATACTAGTCAAAGTGGACAGGTTTATCTTTCCCGTTGATTTTGTTATTCTAGATTTTAAGGAGGATAGGCAATGTCCATTGATATTAGGAGGACCATTCCTTAATACTGGTCAGACCTTAATTGATGTGCATGAGGGCAAGCTCACTCTAAGGGTAGGGGATGAGAGTGTTGAATTTATCATGTCTAAACTCATGAAATATCCCTTAGATGATGAAATATGCATGAAAATAGTGTCATTAGATGATTGTATTGTGCAGGAAAATTTTTCACTCTATGATAGTGATGATGAAGAGTGGAATGCTATTGACACTAAGGATAAGGATGAGGACACATTCACTAAACCTGACCCAACACCTCCATCCATTGACAAACCCCCTAAGTTAGAACTAAAACCATTGCCTACTCATTTGAGATATGCATTATTAGGTGAGAACAATACATTACCCATCATAATATCTAATAAACTGAATGTTGAGCAAGAGATGAGGGTGTATGAGGTAGTGAGGGGGCGGGTTAAGGCATTAGGGTGGCAAATTTCTGACATAAAAGGAATTAGTCCCTCTATTGTCATGCATAGACTACATGTCACACCCTCCAAGTGCCACACACACGTGTCCAGAACATTAAAATTAGAAACATAATTGATAAAATTTTTCACATTTAAAAAAAATGCATTATATATATATATCAAAATATTAATTATACATAGTATCAAAGTTTACAAAATTACAATGGAAATACTTATGTCTTTACAAAAACTACATGCTCAATGAACATATGCTCTAAAGAATGGATGGTAACACTGTTGTCAAGCACACAGTTGTCCCACCTTAGCTCGTTTCACCCAAGCTTCAAGCTTTAATAAAAACAAGCTTTACACAAGCTAGCTACCACCTGAAAACCACAATTTGCAAAGGAATGAGCTTGCTACTCAAGTAAGTAATTATTAAGCCAAGATCACCAATAGTTCTTCTTTAGAACTATAAAGGAACAGTCGGAAAAACACGTCAAAATTTTCAACATGGCCATGTTCCTTCCCGTGTTCCCCAATGGCACAGTACACACATTTATACATGCCTGTGTATATGCCCGTGTAATCAGTAGTATGAACACGGCCACGGGACACGCCCGTGTATCCACCCATTTTCGCTATTGCCAAGTTTTGCTCAGTTATACACGACCATCTTTAATCTTAATCAAGTCGTGTTAAAAATACACGGTCTGAGACACGCCCGTGTCTTAGCCCGTGTTGCCCATCTGTAACATACATTCTACTTTTAAACAAGAAATTTCAAATCATTCATCACTACAATATCATACTAACGCTTATCAATATTCTAAATTTCAACTTTAATGTCTCTAATACACCATATCCTCTCATTAAACATTCAACCATCCATATTTAAATAACATAAACAATCACTATGAAATGAATGTATATTAATGCACATGTCCACCTTTTCTTTTCTTTTCTTTTCTTTTCTGTGGCCATTTCTGAGATTCTCCCCCCTTGCAAATCTCATTTTATTTTCTTTTCTTTAGATTCTCTCCCCCTTACAAATCTCATTCTTGAGATTCTCTCCCCCTTGCAAATCTCATTTCATTTCATTTTCATATATGCGCATTTATTTCATTTCTATACAAATGGCCACATTGAGATTTTTATCTTTTTTTTTAATCTCATATTTATAGCTCAACTTCCTCCCCATTTCTCCCATGAATGCAATATGTATGTTTATGCCTTATGTATGCATTTTCATCTTCTCATTATTTCATATACCACCTCAAGTGGTTTCTATATCTTAACATATAATCTTTATACTCATTTATATCCATATATCACATATTCATTATCTTTCTCACTATTATATATAACATTCATACAACAAACACAATCAATCAAGCATTTATAGTTATAAAAGAAGTACTAGAAGTAAGCATTGAATTAACAATTACTTACCTAAACACTTCAACTCCTTCTTAATCAAACCCCTCCTACTGAGTAGGGCCTCCTTCTCCTCTTCCAACTCTTATACATCAACATACACTAATATTGAACAAACAATCATTCAAAAGCACAAGCACACCAAAAGTGGCTCTAATTCAAATAGACCCGAACTCATACACACTAAGCCAAAAAACCTCAAATTAATACCAAAGCTAGAGTTATAGGTCTACTTTAAAACCCAACTGAAATCACTCTAATTGGACATGTATAAAAGCACTTATGGATGTAACAACCTATTTAGCTCAAAATAGAGTACTTAATAAGAACCAAAATGTTTTGCTTCACTAGACCCTCTTAACCATGAATTTTGGCCAAGTTTTCAACCCAAAACTTGTAAATAACTCTCTAAGGTTTCCAAAACACTAAGGCTTGTTCAAATCAGAGGTGTATAGCTCTAGATATGGCCAAATTACAGAAAGTAAAAATTTAGCCAAAATAGAACACGAATTCAACTATCAAAACTCTATCCAACCTTAACAAAAACTCAATTAAATCACAAATCACTTACCAAGAAGTGTTCTAGCACTAAGGAGGTTGATATTTCCAGCAAATCCTCAGCCTCTCTCTCTCTCTCTCTCTCTCTCTCTCAAACCCTTGCTCTTTTGAAGAAGATGAAATGGTGTAACTCTTTTCCTCTTTACTCAAACACATATACATGCATACATATATACACTCACGTTGGCTAGAGAAAATCAAACCTGATTTGTGATATTTTATAGCCAAATGTCCACTTTGGTCCTTAATGATTTACTCTTCCACCCAACTAGCCCTTGAACTTATATTTACTACAAACAAGCCTTTACACTCTAGTCCCTTTCTACCAATCCTACTCAATCTCAACTCAAACAATTCATTATCTATTGTGCATAAAAGATATCTCATACTACTCACACGTGTGCTAGGGAAGCGGGTGTTACATTTCTCTCCCCCCCCCCCCTTTAATAAAATTTCATCCTCGAAATTTAACAACTCACCATCTTTTAAAAACAAGTGAGGATACTTCTGCTTCATATGTTCCTCCACTTCCCATGTAGCCTCTTTAAGAGAATGGTGACTCCATTTTACTTTTACTATCAGGATAGCTTTAGTTTTCAATTGCTTTACCTTTCGATCTAAAATCTCAATTGGTTCTTCGACATACATCAACTTCTCGAAGATTTCAATCTCAGGTTCCCGTATCACGTGGCTCGGATCTGATCGATATCGTCGTAACATTGAAACATAGAACACACTATGAATAGAAGACAACTCTCTTGGAAGAGCCAATCTATAAGCTAGGGGTCCAATCCTCTCAAGGATTTTATAAGGTCCAACATATCTCAGACTCAGTTTCCCTTGCTTGCCAAACCGTAAAATTCCCTTCCATGGCGATACTCTCAAGAAAACTTTCTCTCCTACATTGTATTCCATTTCCCGACGATGCTTATCTGCATAACTCTTTTGATGATCTTGAGCTGCTTTCAAACACTTATTAACTACTTGAACTTTCTCCACCGTTTCTTGTATCAAGTCCGGTCCTTCAATTTGCCTTCAGCCTTCAACATCCCAATAAATAGGACTCCTACACTTTCGTCTATAAAGAGCTTCATACGGTGCCATACCAATACTATAATGAAAGCTATTGTTATAAGCAAATTCTAGCAGTGATAAGTGATCATCCCAATTACCTTTGAACTCCATAGCACAAGCTCTCATCATGTTTTCCAAAGTCTGAATTGTCCTCTCTAATTGGCCATCTGTTTGAGGATGAAATGCAGTACTAAAATGCAATTTAGTACCTAAAGCATCTTGTAAACTTCCCCAAAAATGTGATGTGAACCGTGGATCTCGATCCGACACAATAGACAATGGCACTCCATGCAATCTTACAATCTCAGAAACATACAAGGAGGCTAACTTGTCCAAAGAATTCGTCTGTTGTAATGGCAAAAAGTGTGCTGATTTGGTAAGTCTATCAACTATCACCCACATCGCATTATGCTTCCGAAATGTTGGTGGCAATCCAACCACAAAATCCATCGTTATTCTCTCCCATTTCCATTCCAGAATCTTCAATGATTACAATTTCCCTGCTGGTGCTTGATGCTCAGCTTTTATTTGTTGACATGTCAAGCATCTAGCTACAAACTCCGCCACATCTTTCTTCATTTTTGACCACCAATAAAAAGGCTTTAAATCTCGGTACATCTTAGTACTTCCAGGATGCATCATATAAGGAGCAGTATGTGCTTCAATCATGATTTGCTCTCTCATTTCTCCTCCTTCAGGAACACATATTCGGTTGCCAATCACTAATGCGCCATCTTCTCTAATTGCAAACTGCGTATTATCTCCCATTTCCACTTTCTCCCTCATTCTCTTCAAGTAAGCATCTTCTATTTGAGCATCTCTAATTCGATTCACCATTGTTGGTTTAACTTGCAACATTGCTAACAAATGGTCTTCCTCTACATTTAGGTTAAGATTCAGTGCTCGCATTGCTACAAGATTTTTTCTTTCATAACAAATGACTCCAGCTGAAATTTCCACCGCTTTGCGACTTAAAGCATCAGCTACTACGTTTACTTTGCCCGGATGGTACTCAATAGTGCAGTCATAATCTTTCAGCAACTCTATCCACCTTTGTTGCCTCAAATTCAACTCTTTTTGTGTGGAGATATACTTCAAACTTTTATGGTCGGTGAAAATGGAAAAAGTCTCCCCATACAAGTAATGCCTCCAAATCTTCAAAGCATGCACAATAGCTGCCAACTCCAAATCATGAGTAGGGTAATTAGCTTCATGGGTTCGCAATTGCCTTGAAGCATAGACAATCACTTTCCCATTTTGCATAAGAACACACCCTAAACCATGGCTTGAAGCATCCGTATACACAACAAATCCTCCAGTTCCGGTTGGTAATGCAAGTATTGGCGTAGTGGTTAAAGCTTCTTTCAACTTTTCAAAGATCTTTTGACATGTAGCAATCCATCAAAATTGCATATTCTTCTTTAATAAATTAGTCAATGGCCATCAAAATTGTATATTCTTCTTTAATAAATTAGTCAATGGCCTTGCAACAATGGAAAAATCTTGCACAAATCTCCGGTAATATCCTGCCAAACCTAGAAAACTCTGAATTTCAGTCACATTTCTAGGTGCTTCCCACTCCATAATTGCTTTAACCTTCGAGGGATCAGGTTTTACTCCTTCTTTTGAGACAATATGCCCAAAAAATGCAATCTCCTCCATCCAAAATTCACATTTGCTGAATTTGGCATACATTTGTTGCTCTCTCAAAATCTGCAAAACTGTTCGGAGATGCTGTTCATGCACTTCTTTACTCGAAGAATAAATGAGAATGTCATCGATGAAGACAATCATAAACTGATCTAAATACTACTGAAATATCTTGTTCATCAATGACATAAATGTTGCCGGTGCATTCGTCAGACCAAAAGGCATCACCAAGAATTCATAATGCCCGTATCTAGTTCTGAATGCAGTCCTAGGAATTGAAGAATCAGCCACTCGTAATTGCCAATAGCCATATCTCAAATCTATCTTGGAAAACATGGTGGCATCCTTCAATTGATCAAGCAAATCATCGATCCTTTGCAATGGATACTTATTCTTCACGGTGATTTTATTCAATTGTCGGTAGTCTATGCACAATCTCATACTACCATCTTTCTTCTTCACAAATAAAACCGGAGCTCCCCAAGGTGAGATGTTTGGTCGAATAAAACCCTTTTCTAACAACTCCTCTAGTTGCTCTTTCAACTCTTTCAACTCCATTGGTGCCATTCTGTAAGGAGCAATGGATATAGGTGTCGTTCCCGGAATAGTCTCAATCTCAAAATCAACTTCTCTATACGGAGGTAATCCCGGCAACTCATCTAAAAACACATCCAAAAATTCTTTAACCACATGTACCTCTCCTACTCCAAAACTAACTTTAGTTGTATCTAAAACACTAGCCAAATAAGCTTCACATCCATCTCTAATCAAATGGAAAGCCATCATTGCTGAAATTAAACAAGTAGGCACAATTTTCCTTTCACCCACCAAAACTATTCTTTTCCCTTCTAAACTTATCACCACTTCCTTAGTATAACAATCCACAATGGCATGGTTTTTAGCTAACCAATCTATACCCAAAATAACATCAAACTCATATAGTTTAATCACTACCAAGTCCGCATATAATGTCTCTTTACCCACTAGCATAGGACAAGCTTTCACAATTGATTTCACCACTACAATACCCCCAGCTGGCATAAAAACACACAAACTATGTTCTAAGGGTTTAATGTTTTCATGCACTCTCAAAACAAACTCACTAGACACAAAAGAACAAGTTGAGCCTAGGTCCATCAATACAAATGCATCATGGTCAAGGATAGAAAAGATACCAGTGACCACATCTGGAGCTGCAGGAGCTTCTTGTCTTGTAATAGCATAAACTCTTGCTTGGCCTTGTGATGGACCAGCAGATCCTACTTGACTTGAGCTACCAACTCCGCCTCCTCTACCACCTCGGCCTCTTCCTCGACTAGCAGTGGATATATTTTCTCCTGCACTGCTTTGAATAGTTATTTGGGAGCCTTCTCCACTTCTCTTTGCTGGGCAATCTCTAATGAAATGGCCATACTGACCACAGTTGAAACATGCCCCTGTTCTTAAGTTCCAACATTCACCCAAATGGTATTTCCCACATATGTTGCACATGGGAGTCGATGGGCTACTCATTGTTCTTCCTTGCCCCCTTCGGCTATCAAATCTCCTAAAGCCTGTACCAAAGGATCCTCCCCTAGTCTGGTTGGATCAACTTATGCCCCTTCCTCTGAAATTATTCCTTTAAAGGCTAGACCCTCGGAATGATGAACTTCCACTAGTTCGAGTTGGAGCTGAAAATAAACCAGTGGTCTTCTTCTTTTTGGCCTCCACTTCTTGCCTTTCAATCATCATTTCTTCAGCTCTCAAGGTTGTCTCCAACACTTCTCTGTAAGTAGGGAGTTTAATTGCCATCTTCTCTCGGATTTCTAAGTTCAATCCCCTCTCAAACTTGTTTATTTTCAACTCCTCGGTGGCAATTTCTTCTGGAGCATACCTTGACAATCTCACAAATTGTACTTCATAATCCGCAACGGAGAGTTCATTCTTTTTCAATTCTAGAAACTCAAATTTCTTCTTATCCCTGTACACCGCCGGTGTATATTTCTCCGTAAATACCCTCAAAAATTCATCCCAAGTCATCATCATCGGCACATTCCTACTACCCGGTATTGTCTCCCACCAATCAAGGGCATCTTGCTCAAAGAGGGAAGAAGCATAACTCACTTTCTTCTTGGTAGTGCAATCAAATCTGGCAAGAATTCTCTCAGTACCTCTAAGCCATTCCTCCGCAACTGGAGGGTCAGTAGTACCCACAAAGGCTTTCGCACCTTCCTTCCTAATTCTCTCATATGTCTCATCCACCACATTCCCTACCGGTGCTGGTGGTTGACCTATATCTCACATCATTTATACAAATTTCTGCATAAAAGGATATATAGCAGGTGGAGCTTGAGGTTGAGGTTGAGCTTATTCAAGACCAGGGCCATGAATTGACTCAGAAGACTCTTCGGGACCAACTGGAAGTGCTTGATGTTCATCCATCCTGAGATATGCAATGCACATCAACTACATGCTTTCTAAAACTTCATGCATGAGATGTTATGAATGCAATATGTTTGATGTTCCAAGAAAATCTAATTCCCGCTCTGATACCACTTAATGTCACACCCTCCAGGTGCCAAATACATGTGTCCAAAACATTAAAATTAGAAACATAACTGATAAAATTTTTCACATTTAAAAAAATGCATTATATATATATATCAAAATATTAATTATACATAGTATCAAAGTTTACAAAATTACAATGGCAATACTTATGTATTTACAAAAACTACATGCTCAATGAACATATGCTCTAAAGAATGGATGGTAACGCTATCGTCAAGCACACGGTTGTCCCACCTTAGCTCGTTTCACCCAAGCTTCAAGCTTTAACAAAAACAAGCTTTACACAAGCTAGCTACCACCTGAAAATCAAAATTTGTAAAGGAATGAGCTTGCTACTCAAGTAAGTAATTATTAAGCCAAGATCACCAATAGTTCTTCTTTAGAACTATAAAGGAACAGTCGGAAAAACACATTAAAATTTTCAACACGGCCGTGTTCCTTCCCGTGTTCCCAATGGCACAGTACACACATTTATACACGCCCGTGTATATGTCCGTGTAAACAGTAGTATGAACACGGCCATAGGACACGCCCGTGTATCCGCCCGTTTTTGCTACTGCCAAGTTTTGTTCAGTTATACACGGCAATGTTCAATCTTAATCAAGCCGTGTTAAAAATACACGGTCTGAGACACGCCCGTGTCTCAGCCCGTGTTGCCCATCTGTAACATACATTATACTTTTAAACAAGAAATTTTAAATCATTCATCACTACAATATCATACCAACACTTATCAACATTCTGAATTTCAACTTTAGTGTCTCTAATACATCATATCCTCTCATTAAACATTCAACCATCCATATTTAAATAATGTAAACAATCACAATGAAATGAATGTATGTTAATGCACATGTCCACCTTTTTTTTCTTTTCTTTTCATTTCTTTTCATTTATTTTCTATGGCCATTTCTGAGATTCTCTCCCCCTTGCAAATCTCATTTCATTTCATTTTCATATATGTGCATTTATTTCATTTCTATACAAATGTCCACATTGATATTTTTATCTTTTTTTTTAATCTTATATTTATAACTTAACTTCCTCCCCATTTCTCCCATGAATGCAATATGTATGTTTATGCCTTATGTATGCATTTCCATCTTCTCATTATTTCATATACCACCTCAAGTGGTTTCCATATCTTAACATATAATCTTCATACTCATTTATATCCACATATCACATATTCATTCTCTTTCTCACTATTATATATAACATTCATACAATAAACACAATCAATCAAGCATTTATAGTTACAAAAGAAGTACTAGAAGTAAGCATTGAATTAACAATTACTTACCTAAACACTTCAACTCCTTCTTAATCAAACCCCTCCTACTGAGTAGGGCCTCCTTCTCCTCTTCCAACTCTTATACATCAACATACACCAATATTGAATAAACAATCATTCAAAAGCACAAGCACACCAAAAGTGGCTCTAATTCAAATAGACCCCAACTCATACACTATCCAGTCCCAGCTTGAGTGGCAGCAGCAGAGTATGATGATGTTGTTGCTTGAGAGGGGTATGGATCCTCCACCTGTGTCTCCTACTCCACCTATTTTCTTTTCGACTACATCGGAGTCTATGGAGCCTCAGACTTCATTTTCTCCTTAGCCTGATGATGATATGGCTGATTTCCATGCTGCTACTGCTGCTGAGGAGGATAAGGAGGCGGCTGATGATGATGAGGGGGATGATTTGGATGATTCAGATGACCTTGAGGACTGACTTGCTTGTTTGTTTATTTGTTTGTTTATTTTTTTTATTATTGTTTTTATTATTTTTGTTTTCTTTTGGATATCGTCCAGTTTCGTTAGTATTATATTATATATTACTTGTATGTTTTTGTTGTTCTTTTTTTTATTTCAATTTTGTTATTCCAATCTCCACCTTCAAGGATCTATCACGCATAATCAGGGGAGTATTAGTTTTCTTTCTTTTTATATTTTTACACATTGGGGACAATGTGTTAATTAAGTGTGGGGGGGAAGTATTTTTGAATTTTTTATTTTGTGTTAATTAGTTGTGTTTTAGGATTTTATGCTTAAGTATTTGATTGTGCTTATCATTCTTATGAACTTCATTCAAATGATTAATTTTCTTCTATAATTGATATATTCTTCAATTAATGTGTAGCTTGTGATTTTTAAACTTAGATGATAATTTGAGGATTAAGGGATTTTTGATATTTAATGAATTTAATGCAAATTCCTCTTAATTATGATTGAGACTCATAAGTTAATGT
>CATIWO010530949.1:0-15215 GCA_949673435.1 Macaranga tanarius | reverse complement strand
TCAAATAACCTTGATCATGAGACATATAATTGTCACTATAAAAAAGAACCATAATTCCAACTGTAGTAATTAATACTGACAAAATAGAAGTAAGTGGGTCAATCAAGTGTCCGAACTCTAAAGAAAAATCATTATTGATATTCCATGACCATATATATTGATAAATAAAACTGCTATTTATTTGGTGAATAGACAAATCGATTGAAAAAATTATGACTATACTTAACAAGAAAAAGCTTGGAAAAGCCCACATACGACAGAGTTTTTTTTGTTTCCGTCGGAAAAAGTAGGAGTCCCGCTCCTATTAACATAGGAATTGGGAATGTAACAAAAGGTATCATCCATGAATATTGATAGGACTTATTTGGGTTGATTATATTATCAAACAAAACTTTCCTTTATTTCACCAACAAGGGCATGTTTTTATCATGTTTTGAAGTTAGAAATTGAATGCAAATTTTTTCAAAAATTTTTTTAATTTTGTATGTACAATAAATCAAAAATTTAGAGATATTTTAAAGTATTTTATAGTTTGAATTATACTGAAGATAATTTTCACTCGCACGTATATATATTATGTACAACATTCATAAAATTTTATTTAAAATTTAAATATAATTCGTGATTGCTTTATTGAATTTGACAAAGAAAAAAGACCCATCCATTGAACAATCATAAAAGGCCAATATGTGTATATATATAATATATATAGCTTAAGATGAAAAAAAAAAAAAAAAAGAAAAAAAAACTGAAAGGGGGCATGTTGCTTGCAATGGAACTCATAATGCAAGAGAGGAAGGGGGCAGAAAGAGAGTAGTAAACACAAAATAGACACATGGCAAGGGCCAAAATAAATAAATAAATAAAAAGTTGGCAAAAGTTAATTGGACTTTTCTACAAGTTCCATGACAACCACGTGTCAAAACACCAATCAACTTAAAAAATTTTATCTATTAAAATATGAACGCTTAATATATATTACGGTACGCCAAAATATATATATATATATATAAAGCTACTTTCTAGCTCGATTTTATAAATTTTATAAAGAATATAAAAATATAAAACAATAATTTGATAATTTGTCGCAATCACACATCCCGCATATATTATTTTCGCAAAGAAATACCACATGCCATGTTAAATATTTACACATTAGATTGAAAAATATGTATTACACATATATTTAGAAAAAAATATTTGTGTATGTATATAATTCAGTACATCTAATAATTAAAATTTATGATATATAAATATATTTTTTATTTTTATTAATTAAATATAAATAATCATCAAATGTAGCAGTTAGATTAGTTAAAAAAATCCTAATTTTATATATTAATAACAATAAAATCTATCAACCGTTATTGTAATCAGCTGAAAAGAGAGTTGTTGTTTCTTAGTTAATATTTAGAATGCAAATCGTGACCTACGCAATTGCATTTAATTAATTATTGGAAATTTTTTATCGCTTTAATAATTTTATCAAACTCAAACTATATTGATAATTTAGAAAACCATGTGGATAGAAATTTAATTTTACAATGGAGAGAAGCGGTGATAAAAAAAAAATGATTAATTAATTCATTGAAGAGAAGAAAAGGTAAAAGTAAGATAAGCATAGTGAATATACATAGAGAGTTTAATAATGCGCGCGTGATTGTAAAATTGATGATCATCGCAGTTTTAGAAGTAATATTCGATTTCCCTAAAAAGCATTCAAGTCAATTGAATTGGATCCTCCTCTTCTTAATTCCATAAAACCATATATTATATATTATTATTATTATTATTCTTTGAACTTTTGAAACCATTTTTATGAAAATCTGTTGGAAAATAATAATAACATAATAGAAAAGTGTGTGGAGTTTTGGAGGGTTGCTTGCCAAGAGATCTTAATTTTTGCTTTTTTATTGGGTTTTGAAACTATATACAAATATATAAATGGAAAAGATAAGAAGAGGGTAGAGCTCGAAATCATAATCTATATTCATCGGAAGAGATAAAAGTTATCAGGGAATATACGCTTGCAGTAGTAATGCTACTTTTGCCATTACTTCTCAGCTTTTCTTGCAGTGAAATAAAGCAACCAGCAAATTGTTTAGTTATATATTCACTCAGGAACCCAACAAAATAAACAAACAAAAAGCAGCTACATAGGGTTATCTTATGTTATGTTATGTTATGTATGGAGCTGGTGTTTAATTTTCATGCATGTAAGTCAAGAAACTTTTTGTTATAAAAAGGATCATCTTCAACATATGTTAAGCATTACTAGAGTAGAAAATGAAATTCTTTTACATTATTAATTACTGCTTACAAGATTTTTTTGACATATATTAGGCATAAAATAAATTTTTCTTACATTAATTAGTGTTCATAGAATTTTATTTATGCAATCACTAGGTGTTATTACACCACATTTGATATAAAATTAATTTTTGCTCATATTTTGTAGCTAGCGGTGGTTTAAGAGAATTTGATTTAGAAAAAATGTAAGTATATGAGACCTCTGACTCCTGTTATGTATGGATAAGTTAATTTAGCAAAACTTGGTGGGTGATTTCTTTAGTATAGGAATAGGAGGGTAATTAAGCTAAATGAAGAATTAATCATGGAATTAGGTCAAGAAACACAAAATAGAAGTAGTTGAAAGATGGGGGAGGGTGAAGACTATTTATAGAGGCTGGTGGTGGGTGGGGGAAAGCTAGCAGTAGCAGAAGTGGGAAGGAACAATATAAGCCAAAGAGACCTTATCTCAAACACAAGGCGGCAGGAGACACGTGGCAAATTGGGGTGGGAGTGGCGAAACAGAGAAGTTGACAGAACCTTAATTAGCATTGCAATACAAATTGGATCGACATGGAAACTGTAATAAAAAGGCATTAAAGAAAAAAAGAGGCAGTAAACAATAGAACATGAAGAGTTACCATCAAAAAAATAAAATGAAAATGAAAATGGGTAAGGTATAAAATAAAGCGTATAAAAAGAAGAGATCTGAATGAAACAAACAAAGATATGTATATAGAAAAAGATGTTATCAGATGGAATATAAATATATGAGTAGATGAGTTGCATTTTTTTGGGTTTTTGGGTAGGTGTTGTCACGGAGAATCCGTAAGGGAGGGACTAAGGGTTGGGTTGTTTTCAACTTTAATTTTGGGAGGTTTAATTTACCTTTTGTGACCATTAAAGAATAGCAAGTAGGAAGAAAGCTTTTTTTTTTCTTTGTTGAAGAAAGAAAAATATAAAGGAAAGTGAAGTTCAGGCAATGGCCACTCTTGGAACTTGAAAGTGGAATACTAAACCAACCCCCACATTTGCAAGTGGTTGTTGCCATGGCAACAACAACCTTCAACATCGATCATTTGCTTCCTTTTTCTCTTTTTAGCTTGTAACAAGAATATTATTGCCCGTACCTTTTTCACCAATTGATATTTATATATATATATATATATATATATATATATATATTGATTTTTTTATACAATAATTTTTGAGTGTGTGATAATCATAAGGGTTACGACTAGTCGAATCAAACTTAATAAACTTCATTAAAAAATAAAACCTCTTTTAATATTTATTTTTTATATATGAGACTCGGACTCAAATTATATATTTGGATGTTTTGTTCATGTATTTGAACCCTTTTTTCTTTTTCAGAATTTTCATGTTTAATGTACATGTATTTTGTACTTGTGGTTGAATTTTTTATTTTTCAAGGAACTCCAAATTGGCCACATGCATGCATATTTATAGGTTTAGATATATATGCAAGGTCATGTGTCGTTATTAGTTTAATTTAGGTCAATGTTTTATTCGTACAATTACAGCTTCAGATCAGGTGACACAAATATGCTTCAAAGGTTTTGACCTATTGAAAGAGAGGAAGTTGTACAAATTATATATTTGGACTGAGTTATTACTTGAATGGAGTTTTTACAAATAATAATCAATTTATAATCAATTTCCCTTAATTTTATATGTGCTATGATTGAAGAAATTAATTAACATGTTTGTTTTCATAGAACGTGTATGAAACAGGATGGCTGCATGTCCCCATAATTGCATTGAATTCATTAAAATTGCAAAATAATGTTCATGCATTAATTGGATTAATGAAAGGACAATAAAAACAATTAACAGAAAAGGAATTTGACAACTAAAGTTTTGAATTCCAATATTCTGTTTTTTTTTTCCAAATTCAAGTTATTATTTGACATGTGATTTTATTTTTTAAAATTATAAAAAATCTAAGATAAGCTCTAATTTTCTAAAATTAAAATAAAAAAAAGCTGTAATACAATACCCATGTTGACTAATGTAACAGTAATTTAAATTTTCACTTGGTCAAAAATATATTTTGAAAGTTTTTTCAAAAAATTTAAATTATAATCAAAATATTTTTATTCAAACAATTTTATCTTCTTACATTTAAACTTGAAATAATTTTATCCACACACAAAACATCATATGTAATTTTTAGAAGTGTGAAATATAATATAACTATATTTTATAAATAAATAAATGTTTTTTAAAGAAATAAAAAGAAAATAAAAGGTAATTAAGAATTCTGCATGGGAAGAGAATTAATTGGCCAATAAAATTGTAGTAAACAAAGAAGGGTAAAAGTGAAGACTGAGAAAGTAGTATGTAGTAAACAGTAAAAAAGAAGGAGACAAAAGTTTAACGTTAAAGGGTGATTGTTGGAGGAGTAGATTCAGAGATGCGGTGGAGTTAGTTAACTTCATATGTGAGCTGGATCCACTCTTCCAGGAGTGACCCACTTTTGAATTTAATAATCCAATATTTTTTTTTTAATTTTTTTTTCTTTCAATTATAAGAACAATTAAAAAAATTTATTCAGCAACACAGAAATTTAGCTTTAAGCTGATACAAGCCATGTCCTCTTCATACTTTCAATCTCTTTAATATATTATTAGAAACAATTATATATATATATATATAAATCTCATCTTTTCCCTTTCTTTTGCTATAATTCTTGCATATCTCAACTGGGTTCTTTGTGTTTTGAACTGGGTATCAATCTTTTGTTTTGTTTTGATGTCTGGCTCATCTTCAGTTCCAAATATGTGAAAAGTTCAGTTGCTTTCTTTCAGTTTTTTGTTTTCTTGCACGTACCCTTTTTGTTTTTGTATCAAAGATTGTTTCTTTAAGCTATGAATCTGAGTAACGGTATGGGATCGATGTCAACCGCCAGCTCTAGTGTTTCTTGGAAAGCTGGAGAGGTTGTTTCCGATCAGTTTCCGGCTGGGTTAAGAGTTTTGGTTGTTGATGATGATCCAACATGTCTCATGATCTTGGAAAAGATGCTTAGGACTTGCCTTTATGAAGGTAACTATGAAGTGCTTTTGTGAATGATACCTCTCTTCCCTCTTTAGTATTGTTATGTTGATTTTTGTTTTTTGTGCTTTGACAAAATGATTTGATTTCATTTGGGTGTTTATAACACATCACTGATCATCTATTATGTTACTTTTTTTTTGAAGATATACAGTAGGAAGGCATTATTATTTCAGCATGTTTTAGATTTGGGTGTGGTGTCACATCTGGATACTTTAAGCTGCAATTATTTTTTTGTCCAAATTGAAGCCTATGTTTAAGCTTGGGAATTTGTTTAACTTAGGATGATTCTTTAAGATGTCTTGTAAATTGAAAGCTGTTTCTTGTGTGTCTGAATTTGATGTCTTTCTTGCTGTCTGTGATGGTCTATACTTTTTCTTTCTTTGGATTTGTGTTCATGAGGGATTATAGGCCTCATTTCGTGTAATTTGATTGATTGATTTAGTTTTTCTTTGGAATTTTCAGTTACAAGATGCAATCGAGCAGAGACTGCACTGTCATTGCTTCGAGAGAATAAAAATGGCTATGATATTGTTATAAGTGATGTTCACATGCCAGATATGGATGGATTTAAACTCCTTGAATACATTGGTCTAGAGATGGATCTGCCTGTTATCAGTAAGTATTCCTTGAGATCAATTTAGGTAGATTTAGTCAGCTTGTAGCTCAAATGATATGGTGTCTCATTGTATAATTTGTGAATTACACAGTGATGTCCGCGGATGATGGAAAAAATGTGGTTATGAAGGGTGTAACCCATGGTGCCTGTGACTATCTAATTAAACCAGTACGCATCGAGGCACTGAAAAATATTTGGCAACACGTGGTTAGGAAGAAAAGAAATGAATGGAAAGATCTGGAGCAATCAGGAAGTGTTGAAGAGGGAGACAAGCCACTTAAGCAATCTGAGGATGCTGATTATTCATCTTCAGCCAATGAAGGGAACTGGAGGACCTCAAAGAAGAGGAAAGATGAGGAAGAAGAAGGAGAGGAAAGGGACGATACATCCACGTTAAAGAAGCCAAGAGTGGTTTGGTCAGTTGAACTTCACCAGCAGTTTGTTGCAGCAGTTAATCAACTGGGCATTGATAGTATGTACCTTTGCCAATGCCTTTTTATTTGTTCTTACCCTTACATATGTTGGGTGTACTTCATCTTTCGGCAACTTTTGAGGGATCATAAGCGAATTTTTGAAAATAAAATTTGAAATTAGATTAAGGTTAGCTGAATAGAAAAATATGATAGAAAGAATTGGAATACATAGATGTTAAATAACATAATAAAATTGCATTTCAAGATTCCCAATTGAACTCTATTTCTTGGGAAAACTAAACAAAAGATACAAGCTTTCTATACATCATTTACCCTCAACAACTGCTAGTTTTAATGGGATTTCCCTGTCTCCTTGGTTAATTGCCCTCTTGTTCCAGTTGAACATTTTTTAACTTAATCCTTTGATTAGAAAATTTCCTCTGTTTATTGTACCAACGTGCCTCTCATTTTGTAGTAGTTCTCTTTCACTATGACTTTTTTCTTGAACGTTTTTTTTTTTTGTGTGTGAATGCAGAAGCTGTTCCGAAGAAAATTCTAGAGTTGATGAATGTTCCTGGACTCACTAGAGAAAATGTTGCTAGCCACCTTCAGGTAGGAGACAAAATGCACAAATGGAAATATTCCAATAATTCAATATAATTCAGATTTATAAATCATTTCTTTTGGAACTACATATAATACAAGTTCCTGTGTATCTCTTGTCAGCTACACTTTCTCTTTGATATGCTCATCAATCATCATCTGACTGTTTGGTGCAGAAATATCGTTTGTATCTTAGAAGGTTGAGCGGGGTTTCACAACACCAGAATAATTTGGGCAATGCTTTCATCAGTCCCCAAGAAGCAACTTATGGTCCTCTATCCTCGCTCAATGGACTCGACCTTCAAACTCTTGCTGCTACTGGTCAGCTTCCAGCACAAAGCCTTGCCACGCTTCAAGCAGCAGGGCTGGGTCGATCAGCAGTTAAATCTAGAATTCCCATGCCAGTGGTTGATCAAAGGAATCTTTTCAGCTTTGAAAATCCAAAGTTAAGATTTGGGGACGGGCAACAGCAACAATTGAGTGGTAGTAAGCAGATGAACTTACTTCATGGAATTCCAACAAACATGGAGCCAAAGCAACTGGCAAATTTGCACCATTCAGCACAATCTATTGGAAATGTGAACATGCAGGCCAATGCTCATGGAGGTCAGGGGGGCCAGAGTAATTCAATGCTGATGCAGATGTCTCAATCACAATCTAGAGGACAGATATTAAATGAAACTTCTGGCAGCCATGTTCCTGCTCTCCCATCATCCATAGGGCAACCTGTTATATCTACTGCAATTGGTGGAGGGGTCTTAACAAGAAATGGTTTAGGTGAAAATGGTAGAGGAGCTGGATATAATCCAGTGTCACAATCATCTCCAATGATGAATTATCCATTGAGTAGCACAGCAGAATTATCAGGTACTAGTTTTCCTCTGGGTACCACTCCTGGGGTGGCCAGTCTCACATCAAAAGGCACATTTCACGAAGAGCTTAATTCAGAAATAAAGGGATCAGTAGGATTTATGCAAAGTTATGATATTTTTGCTGATTTGAGCCAGCACAAGTCTCATGATTGGGAATTACAAAATGTAGGCATGACCTTTAATGCCTCTCAGCAAAGCAACCTTGATGTTGAATCATCAGTTTTATCTCATCATCAGGGGTTTTCTACTAGCCAAAGAACCGTACTCAACAGGAATATGTCTGCTGTAGGCAAACCTATGTTTTCCAACGGGGATCCAACTGATCATGTGAATGCTCAAAGCTCTGGGCAACATATCAACACTTCTTTTGCTGATAGCTCAGTGAGGATAAAATCCGAGATGGTAGCTGATTTAAACTATGAGACCAATCTCTTTCCTGAACAGTTCGGCCAGGAAGATCTCATGAGTGCTCTTCTTAAACAAGTAGGTTCCTCTCTACCATTTTTCAATTTGCTTTTAGTCTTTAGGTTAAGCACAATTTTTAATCATTTTTGTCAAAAAAATCTTGAATGTTGCAGCAGCAAGGTGGTGTAGCACCTTCTGAAAATGATTTCGACTTTGATGGGTATCAGTTGGATAACATTCCTGTGTAGAAGTTATCTCAGTTATGGCAGTTTTTGATGTATATACCTGCTGTTTCAGTTAATTATCTCTTCTACAAGGAAGGAGACCAAATGAGATAGGATTGCTTGATTTCACTAGGCTGCATTTCCTTTGTGTATATCATGTTCAACTGGTTTAATCTGGACATGTTGGAATGTCTAGATTGATATGATATATCCTGTCAGCAAGGTATTTGCAAAGCCTGTAAGATGCCGCCGTGACATCACATACATGCAAATTTTTGGCTGGAAAATCTAGCAAGAAGCTTTACTAATTTTAGGGCGCTTGTGGAGCTGTTAATTGGCTCAATTTGTGGAGATAGTTTCTGCAGAATTTTAGGAGCTTTATCTAACTTTAATAACATATTATTAAGTTTTATGTTATATTTTTTTTTCCTCTTGTTTTTAATTTATTTTTCTTATTGAAGGAATTGACCTTGATGTATATATTCCATTTGATTGCTCTAGACACAAGTCTGGGTAATTTCTTTTTATGTTTTCTTGTACTTAGGAGGTTTTTTTTTTTTTTTTTTTTTTTTTCCCTTATTCTGCCTTGCTGCACTTCAAGAAACCTTGACAGTATGTCAGCATGTATACGATGGTTTCATATTTTTTTATGAGAAGGAAATCAGTGCAAGCGACTTGCTGTGACAATAATATAGTTATGGAGGTGAAGACATGCTATCCATGCTTATTTAGAACCATTTGGTACTGGCTTCACATAACAAGCACAAAAATGATCTTAATTCTGCCTGAATTCGTGCACATTAGAGTTTAACTTCAGCCTAATACAAGGTGAGGAATATGTTCATCTTAATGTGCTTAAAAATAAGCGAATTACACTGCTTAAGTTTCAATCAAATGCAAGGCAATTTTCTTGTTAAATTCAACTGAATAAGATGTTGATGGTAAATTACTAAGTTTCGCTTTATTATTGGGACTTGCGTAAACAGAAGCAAAAGGTTGCATAATGGTAGGTGACTAGTGGCAAATAGAGTATAACTTGACAGTTGCAGATGGTAAGCTACATACACTGGTGAAACAAAAACAAAAACGCAACATATTTGCATCATGTGAACAAAATTAAGTAATGGCACTCAATAACAAGTAACATCTGAAAATGAACATAAAGGAGTCTGGCATCATCAGACTACCTCATAAAGTGAGAATAAGAAAATAGAGCACAGTAACAAAGCTGACCAAACTACCAATACTGTTCATATCATCTATCCATGATGGGATGTCAAATTTTACATTAGCTTTAAAAGTGCTACCACAGTGTATATATCATATCAATTGGGATGCGCACAGCACAACCACACACCTATAACAAGAAGTCAAATCCATGAGATCCCAAGATATACTAACATTGATCATGGATGGTGTGCACATCTTCTGGTGATTCTTGTAATGTGAAGCCTCTTAGGTGAGCATATACATCAAAATACAGAAAGAATGAAAAGAATTAGAAGCAACTGCAGTCTGCAAGACCAAGCAATTTCTCATCTGAAAGCTACTGCTCCATCAGCATGAACACCACAGCTGCTATAAGGACAGAAAAAATTACAGCCGACCCCTTTCGATTGCTGTTGCCTGTTGGGTATATTCGAGGAAGTGCGCACTCCTCACCGTTGAAAAATACTTTATTGGGAAACCCATCTCCAGTAGCCACATTGATCCCAGGCGTAAGTTTCTTAGTAAATGAAATCACAGACTGTTGTTTTCCAGGTACTCTGGGATTCTTTTGTGGGTCAGCTGCATCAGTTTCAGCTACCAGATAGTTTAAATCTGGAAGCCCCTGCATGATTATGGTATTGTTGGTCCCTTCCAGCATGCTTCCATTGAGCGAGTACATTGCTTCAAAACCAGCAGCTGCTTTGTCTAATTGTACCGCAGCAAACCAATCAGGAAATGCAATTTCATCCCAATTGAAGATTGTGATCCTTGCACTCCATCCACGAGTATAATCTGTATAAACATGCCAGTTGATACTAACCCCACAATTATCTCCACAAGGCATTGGGTTTGGTACTGTTCGATGTTTAAGGGAAGCCCAAGCTTTAGCCATAGCAGTCCGATTGTCAAAAGGTATAAGTAGTGCCTCTGGAGGAAGAAGAACAGCCGGAGCAGTTGTACTACAAGTCATAGCTGTATTACTAGGGCATCCACATGCACAAGTACTACATGGGACAACAGAATCATTGTAGTAAGCAGAAAATGATACACAGCATCTGGGGCTTGCTCCCTTGGGATAAGTGATATTGCATACCACCTGCCAGCTTGCAACTGCAGTTGAATTTGATATTAAGCCTCTTGGATCTGGGAACTGGCTGGGGCTCACTCTAACTGGAGGACCACACTGATAATCAGGATTAAGTGTGCCATTGATCTTCCAGTTCTGTGGTGGTGTGAGCTCGGAACGATTGAGATCTGGAGGCATTTTATAAACCTGCATCTGAAAAACTGAAGTTGACTTGCTTGGGTCCATTGTTGGTGGCAAGATTGTACCATTTCGACAACACGAGGGCTTCAGCCCGAGATCTGTG
Source organism: Macaranga tanarius (assembly GCA_949673435.1). Taxonomy (NCBI): domain Eukaryota; kingdom Viridiplantae; phylum Streptophyta; class Magnoliopsida; order Malpighiales; family Euphorbiaceae; genus Macaranga; species Macaranga tanarius. Next base: position 4,136 of record CATIWO010530949.1, on the reverse strand, counting down.
TCATTATACATAGTTGGAGGTAGGTCGATGATTGTTGGCCTTCTTTCACAGTTTAATACATTGGAAAAATCCAAGGCCGAATAGAATGTGCCTTGTGCACCAAATATGCAGTCAGTTGGATCAACAACGTATGGATACGCCCCTTTCATGGTGTAAATAAATTCATCGTTCATCCAGTCCCAGCTCAATTCCCAGTTATCAAGACGACCAAGGGGATTGTGAATTGCAATAGTAACCTGCGCCCAATAATTAGACTCATATGTTCTCAGCACATCATACATAATTGTAAGATCCCCATTTTGGCGAGGCAGGAATTCCTCCTCGACATTGATATTTGATTTGAATGTCTCGTTTTTGTTGCAACAAACATACATCATACTCCCTGAGAATCCAAAAAGAAAAAAGAAAAAAGTTGATCACTAGGCGTAGAACTAGAAATACATAGAACTCGACCACACAACTTGCAATAATAGCAAAACAACATGTCACTTCTGACGATATTTCATTAAAACAAAGAGTAACTACTTGATAGTATAAAATAGTGTGCTTCTGCAAGCGACAAATATGAACAGACACAAAGTAACAATCTCAAGAAGTTAGTGAAACACAACAATCTTCTAAACATAAGTCGTTGGGGAACAACAATACTAACAATTTAAAATATATCTAAAATAGCTAGATATGTTGATGCTGAGCATTTATAGATCAAATTTAATTTGAGTCACAACGAGAGACAATCATATGGCCAACCATATTGGGTATACAGTATACCATACTAAAGATCTAAAAGTTTCTATGATCATTAAAGTTCCAATCTTTAATGTATACAGGAAAATAATTAAACCTTAGAAAGATAGATAGATAGATTGATAATAGATCGTCCAACTGAAAACCCGATGAAGAATCAAAAAACCAAGAAAAAACGGCATCAACTTTAAGCATCAAATCATCCACATCAAAAGACAGAAAGAAAAATCCCTCAAAACTTAAAATTTTTAAGCCAAAACAAACAAAGAAAGAAAAGAAACTGACCTTCCTTAGTAACCCCAGGGCAAAAAAATCCATCATTAGCAAGAGTAATATTAGAAGGCCAAGGTACATCCTTTAATGAAACACCAAACTGGGTACCCAAAAGTTGAACCTGAACAGAAGTCTGAGTTGAATCACCAGCAGTTTCAATTGGAGTTTTAAGATCAGTCATAGGAAACCCAGCAAAAACAGTACCATTCCCCACATTAGCAGGCAAAGTAGTACCATCAGCAAGAACAGCATTAGATGCAGACACTAAAATCTCATCATTTTGAAAACCCACAAAGACTTGCCAAGATTTAAGATCATCAAGACCGTTATTTGACACAGTAAGTGTAGATTGGAATCTATAAGGTTGGTGGGTGGGAACAGTGGGCTTGAGCTGGGCACCTCCTTCATATTGATAAGATAAGAAAATACCATTACAAGCACTGGCTGCTGGTGCTGGAGCTGCTGCGGTTGATTGAGAGATCGCGAAGGGAACAGTGATCAGAAGGATCAAAAAGAGGAGATTCAAGTGCAAAGCCATGATCTTTTTTTTGTGGGTTGTTTTCTTTGAGAGGAAAGAAGCGAAATTTGAAGTGGGCTTTTGTAGTGTGAAACGAAAATTGAGGAACGCGTATAGGGAAGGAGGAAGAAGAAAAGGAAGCCAAGAAACAGCTTAGTAGAAGCTGTATTTTGATTTTGAAAATTCAAGAATGTGATTGGATTTTGGGTAGTGTCGATTTGTTGTTAACTTAAAAAAATAATAATAATAATAAAATAAAAAAGTGCTTTTCGAAAAGCACTTTCGTTGGAGGATTAAAGTCCCGTTTGTTGGTTGTAATAAAACCTGCTCCGGAAAGACTTTGTAAACAATTAAGTGAATGAAATATTCATATTGTTCCAAAAAAAAAAAACATAGGAGAATAAGCTTAGGTTGTCCCCTCTCTTTCTATTTTGAATTTGTAGTAAAAGAAAAGGTCATTCTGCAATCACCTGCGTTAGGAACTACGATAACATGGCAAATCATTACCTTGCCACTCTTAATTTAATGGCATTTGATGGTGGTGATGTCTAGAGTTGTGATAGAGATACCAAAATGTATGAAATAGTTGGGTTACATGTAGTTTGATCATTTCTCATGTTGAAATGGTAAGATTTAGTGTCTCATAAGAAAGAAAAAATAATAAAAGTCCTTATGCATTTGCAATATTGTATACTTACATTATTTATCAATTTGTTTCAAAATGATTAATTTATAAATTGAAAGGACAAACTAGTAAAATATGTCAAGTTCAAGACGTATTATGCCAATAATAATATTTCAATCCGGAGTTTTAAAGTCAATACAAATTGAATCACTTCAATTGAGCAATTTGTGAAATTAAATAACATCAATGATGAATTTTAGTTGGACGGCAAAGCAATGGTACACTGTGTGTAATATAATTATATTCGACGTAGAGTATATGATGTATATATTGGCATGAACTATGGCTTATGTTGCGGGCACGTCTTTTGTCTGCGGTGTGACAAAAGCGTGTGCGTGTGCGTCAATTAGGAGCATCGCACGCGATCAAAAGTAGCCTCCTCCATCTCCACTCTCCCTATTATATTATTATCAAAGCTTTTCAAAAGTTCCAACTAGCCGTTGTTTATGAAGGCCTCCTCTTATTCTTCTTCAAACAAGAGAAGGCTAATAATGTTCACTGGATCTCATTTGCCTCCCATTATCTTCTTTTCTAGCATTGATAGATTGATTTTTTTACATTTGCATTGCATTTTTCTTCCACGAAACAGAGTAGAGCTATATTGAGTTAAATTTATCAAATAAATTTGCTATGTAGTAGTAGTGGTTGTGGCAAATTTGGGGAAAAAAATGTGCACACGAAAATAATTTTAAGTTGGAATTGTATGTGAAATGCACATATAACAAAATTATGTAAATTATTCTAAATTCTTATTTTATTTTTAAGTTTTTCATCTCTTTAAAAAAGTACGCTTTTTTTTTAACTTATTTTATTTTTATTTATCTGTCGTTTTATAATTTTTTCAGTTATAATCGTAATAGTTGTATATTTTATTTTTAGTTTCAGATATGATTTACAGATAAATTTTTCAAAATTTTTTTCAAATGCTTTAGTCAATAAATGACCTTCGATCTAGTTATCTCATAGAAAAAATTTGATCTCAATGAGACTTGACAATGCTCATAGTTTGCAAGAATTAGAAACATTGATTTAATTTAATCAATATTCAATAATCTCTAATGTATATATTGATGTTTTTAGATAATTTTTATCATAATAGTTAATTTCCAATACCATAAGGAGAAATACCAGAGATTGATCTCTAATTTCTAATATGTATATCGATGTCTTATATTAATTATTATAATACATATCTAATATATGTCTTTAGTTTTAGTGATTTTTATTTTATTTATGTTTTTTTTTTATTATTATCTCACTTGATGGATATTATCTTTCATCATGTTGGTTTTATCTGTAGTATTAGTAATGTGTTATTGGATGGCTATATAGGGGTGCCTTTAAAGGTTTGTAGTTCAACCATTCTAGGTGATGCTGCCATGACACCATTACACATTTCAACCATTTGGAATAGTAAAGGAAATAAGTAAATCAACAATAGGGAGAGCACAAAAGCCGGGTTGTTATATCATGGAACCCTATCCATATTGCAATATGGATCAGGGATCCATAACATGTGTGTCATGTTTTTTTTTTTCTCAGCACAGCTTTACATCTCTTTTTACAAAGAAAATTTCTTATATATTGTAAATATACAATTGATAAAAAAATAAATATTAATAATTATAAATTTAATATAATATTTATTTTTTATTTTTATTTTAAATCACAATATTATTATATTGTAATTTGATATTTTTTATATTTAGTAGTTATAATATTTTAATTATTATGGAGTTACAGCTTAATAAACTTCATAAGAGAGATAAAAAAATTTTAACATTTATTTCTTCATATATAAAATTAAAATTGGATATCTTTTTTTGGTACTTGAACCAATATATATTGATAGTAATAATTAATAATTAATTATATATATAATTTTATAAATTAATAAAAATTAAATAATTTTAA
>CATIWO010530881.1:0-17600 GCA_949673435.1 Macaranga tanarius | reverse complement strand
TATTTGGTATATTTTATATTTGTTCCTATGTGATTTATTGTTGCTATTTTTATTTTTGACCTGTTTATTTTTATGCAATATTTTTATTATTAATTGATGATGATTTAATTAACTAGGGATTTATGAATTAATTAATTATTTGTTTTATGGTTAATATAAAATTAGGTTATTTGACATTGTAAAATAATTTAATTAATTCTAGATTTAAGTTTTGTAATTTATTAATATGCATCTAGCTAGAATTTATTAATTATATTTATTTTGCATTAACTTTGTTATTTTTTGTAGGATATTTTGATTTATGATTTGTGTTGCAGGCCTACACATTAGATAGCCCACGGGCTATTTTTATTTATTTAAGTTGTTGTTTATTTTTTTTATTCTGCATGTAAAAGGGTTGTAACTCATTTCTCCTCCCCCTTTCTTTGTGTGTGCTTTTAATTTTGGTTGTTTTATTTTTATTATTTTATTTTGGATTATTGTTGAATGGTGTGGATGTATGGATCAGACCAAAATTGCATGAAATTGGACTAATTAATAACTTGGGCTAAATTAAAATTTGAAATTTGATTGAGGCACAATTGCATGTAATTAAAGGGATAATTAAATAATTAAAAATAATAAAACATAAAACTCAAACGGAGGTCGATCGCAAGGTCGGGTGGGTCATTCCAAAGTCCATACCTAGTTTCCGGACCCAATCTCTGAGGACGGCTGTTGGGCTCCCTCCGTGGGATCCAGTTGCTGTAAAAGTGTTCCCGGATTTTACCCGGGTGGCAACTCCATTCTCCGACCTAAGCCTATCAAGGCCCAAAGTTGTATTCCTAGTAGGCTCTGAGCCTGCACAGTACCGTGGTCGCCGAACACTTGGGCACGCACTAAACCCCGCCGCCTACCATTAATATTAAGAAAAAAGAAAGAATAAAGAATGAATGAATGTCTAAACCATAAATGTAACAAGTACATGTATATAATTTGAAAATACAAAACATAATTTCTAATAGTTCATAATATAAAAATTTTTTTGTGGGATATAGAATTGATGTGTTGTAATTTACAAGTCCATTATGCTTTCTTTTATTTTCTGACCTATTGTGTTGTCATTTGTGAAATATTTTTATAAAATATTTGTTTATTATTATAGTTAATAATTTTTAGTTTACTAAAAAAATAAAGAAATTAAATTTAAAAATAGTTTCAAATAAAAATACATTTATGATGAAATTAAATTTGTGGAAAATCCAATTTCTAGTTAGTTGGAAATACACATATGAGCCACTATAAGGCTAACCACCCAAAAGAAGGATCCTTCTTGGGAGTGATCAAGGAGAGATAGAACACTCCACCACTTGAGGGACACATATATATATATATGGTGATGGTGTGAACTGTGAAGCCTACAAAAAATGTGAAAGTAGTTCTTGATATTGACTCGGCCGGTGCTCTTTTCAGCCACTAAAAAGAAAGTGGACATTTGGTGCCTTTCTTTTATGGTAAACTTGAACCGCACTATTTTTGCAAGTGGTCAATTCCTGAAACGTGTCTTAATTATCTGGAAAAATGAATTCGATATCTTAAGAGGGACAGTAATGTTTTTTCCCCTCAAACATTTAATAAAAGATGAGTATTTATATATCAAAAAAGAGGGACAGTAATGTGATTCTCGTTGCCTGCTTATTTTTTGTTGTTTAAACATGAATAACAAATGCTTATTTTTCTTGTTTAAACGATGACTAACAAATGCAATATAATTGTACTCAGCTTCTTATCCTACACTTACCTACTATAACTTCATGATCTCTATTTTATTATGCTATTGCTATGTTGACTTTAAATTGAAAAGGATTTAATATTTTTATTATATAAAAATTTAAGTTTTTTTGAAAATTTTTTATGTTAAAATGTTCTTAAATTTTTTTTAGGGGCAAATTTATTCTTTGCTATAAACGTTAGGGGTAAAAATATATATTTATTTAATATTTTTTTGACATGTCATTAACAGTGGACCCTATTAATGATGAAAATTAACATTGAACGAAATTATATGATTTTCAAAACGATAAAAATATATTTATACCTCGAAAAACGTTAAGTGCATGTTTAAGATTAGGGCACAATCATTTACCTTTTCCCTATAAAGAATACTTGGTCAAAAAACAAAAACATAAAAAAGAATACAGATATATAAGTCATAACCATATATATTTTTAGTGACACTAGTATATATTTTCAGTGACACTTTTTGTCCGTTGACAAAACATTGGTAAATGAGAATTTTCTTCTAATGATTTGAAGAAAAACAGACAGGATAAGCAAAGGTGACGTAACTAAGATCATAGAATGGTCCAATATATCAAGTGGGAGTAATATGCAAGAAATGAAGAGAGATCGTCGTCTATAGTTTAGAAGCATAATCTTTGCCGAGAGGTATGGATTGCTTATTAAACTTCGTAATTATGCTATAATTTTGATTCAGTTTACGGTTTATGATAGGGAGAATATAATTAAAGTGGGTTAATGTTGAGGATAATGGTGAATATTTTACTCATCTATCTAAGATAAATCACTTAAAAAGATTTCTAACATATATATATATTCTTTTTTTTTTTCTTATTTTTCTATATGTATACTACAATTTGAGAGAATATTTGCATAATTCTAATACAATATGCTTATAGTAATTGATCTTTTTAATTTTTATGCACATTATAATTGATCACTGTAAATATTCCCAAGACATTGAATACTAATTTTTCATTGATTTGAAAATTTAGATCCCCCAGAAAGAATACCATAGGAAAAATCTAAAATCAGATAGAGTACTACTCTAAGGTGACATCCAAACAAAGGAAATAAATATTATTATTTTTATTTATTGAAATTTTTAATAAATTAAAATTTATGAGGTACATAATAGAGAATAGTAGATTTTTTTATGATATAAACTAAATTCAAACTTAACATATATGTAATTTTATACTTTCTAAAATATAAATATGAAAGAAATAATAAAACTGGATGTGGTTGACAGGAAATAAGTAATTTAACATGAAGAAAAGAACGTAAAGTAAAACAAAAGCAAAGACTATATATATGTCATATGTGCTCAAATATGTATAATTAGTCCATAGAATATATATAGCCTCTAATTATTATTACCTTGAATATGCATTGACTTTTATTAGTCACATTCCGTTAGAAAACCACAATTGAATTATGGTTTTAGTAATGAAACCACAATTGAATTATGGTTTTAGTAATTTTAATTAGGAATAAGATTCGATTTGGCTCTTAAACTTTTTATAAAGGTTCGAATTGCCCTTTTTTACCTTTTTCGACAATTTATCCCTCAACTTTTCGATAAAGGTCAAATTGGCCCTTAAAATTTCATTTACACCCTTATTGTCTAAGATGTACACAAATATCATAATAAAAATTACAAATACTCCATGATACTTTAGCTAGTTAACAAATTAGTTCATACTTTCATAAAAATATTTAGTAAAAAATTAAAAATTTATTTTTTAAAATTATATTTAAACCCTTAATTAATTTATGGTATATTATATTATTAGAAAAATTTATTTAGTCACCAATAACTTCTAATAATTTTTTAATATATTAAAATTTATTTCATTTATTATATTATTAATTGGTGCATTATATGGTTACTTTAAATTTTTACAAAGTAAAATATATGTTGTAAATAACCACCTTTATATGATTAAATATACTCTCATCAAATTGTGATTAAAATAAATAAACTAAGTAACAATAGAATTTCCCTTATTAATTTGTATATTAATGCATGAATTTTTAAAATAATTTAATATATGTGTCAAATTTTTTAAAATAATTTAATCATTGTATGACATATGATAGTTCATTAAAATGTCATACAAATTTAAAAAATAAGAAAATTTTGACACATAATGTTAAAATATTTTAAAATTTTATGTATTAATATACAAACTAATAATATGATAAATGAAATAAATTTTAATATTTCAAAAATTATTAAAAATTATTAGTGACTAAATAAATTTGTCTAATAATATAATATATCATAAATAAATTAAGGGCTTAAATATAGTTTTAAAAAAATAAAGTTTTAATTTTTTACTAAATGTTTCTTATGAAAGTATGGACTAATTTGTAACTAGCTAAAGTATGAGGGAGTTATTTATAATTTTTATTGTAATATTTATGTACATCTCAGTCAATAGGGGTGTAACTGAAATTTTTAAGGCCAATTTGACCTTCATCGAAAAGTTAATGAGGTAAATTGTCGAAAAAGGTCAAAAAGGGACAAATTGAACCTTTCTAAATTGTTTAAGGGCCAAATTGAACCTTATTTCTTTTAATTAAGCCCCGGCCATCAATCCAATTAATTAGATCTAATATTTTTTTAATATTTCAGTTGTAGTGGTTAATTTTCCACCGTAAGAGGAGAGCAAGAAAAGATAGGGGATCGAATCATGCTCTTTATATTAATTGGATATCCACACCTTTTATCACTTAAACTACTTATGGGGAACATTTTAATTAGGTCTAGCCTAATTTAATAATAATCATAAATTCATAATTTAGCATATCCATATAGATGAATATTATTGTTTGAGTCTCTATTTATTGTTGGAATTTTTGACACCAGTTTAGGTAACGCGGGGACAGGTATGAGTCAGTACCCGAGCAACTAAATTGGCAGGTTGGCCGGGTTGGTTCTCTCCGTCTATGAAATGGCATTTAACTCACCACCAGCATATGAATCAAAGTAGCATATACTCAAGGCACGATAATTTTCAGTGCTTCTTAGCCCATGTTGTCCCCTAATAATTGTTGGCCATTATATATCAAATGTATCGAAAGAATAATAAGAGTAAAGAAAATAGGCTTTTACAGAAAGTGGCCTCCTCGTGAGTTATAAATGTGGCCCATTTTTGGTGTCGGAGTGCGACCACAAATCACACAATTTTACTTATTATATCTTCGAAAACAAAGTCTGCGACGCCATTGGGTAGATGCTTGTGGTCACCATTGAAGCTGCTGGGGTCATGCTGTGTTATTGATAGTGTAGTAGAGTAATTAAGCAGCCATTTGGACTGCTGCATTATTATTAATTGCTCTTGTAGACATAAATTTTCGGAAATTATTATTATTATTATTAATTATTATTTTTTTTGACTCATTGGCCATTCCACCTGAATGGCAAAAATGTTGCTAGATTTAGTTGATAATTGATAATGTGGGTTATTAAGATTCATGGGAGTTGTTATTTTTTTTTTAAAAAAAAAAAATCATAAATGAGTCGAGTTTACATTGTAAACTAGAAAATGAACACCCAAGATCTGTTTTAACTTTGCGTTTTTTTCCCCTCTAAATGCACTTGAAACAATCAATATTTTAGTGAAAAAAAAATTAAAATCATTCTGAAAAATAATTAGATACCAATATTTAAAAAATTGCAAGATCCATTTTTATTAAAGTACTATTTTATTTAGTTAATAAAGAGATCAAATCTAGCGGTAATTTTTTTTAAAACTTACATAGAATGTAAGTATCAACTGAGATTTGTATAGAGTACAAGTACAATAAAAAAGAAAAAAAAAAAAAAAAAACTATATGCGAGTAAGTGAAAAAGCTTTTGCATCTTCTTTTCAAATTAATTTTTTTTTTTGTTAACTGCTGATTATGAGACATAAAACTAGGTCAAACTATAGCTTATTGGATTGTGCACCTTATTCCTACATTTATATACTTACATATAAGTCTGAATCTGATGCAACTAGGGTACTTGAGCAATTCTTTGAAGAGGATATCTTGAAGCAGGCAACCCGTGAGAGGCATGAGACTTGTGATTAGGTCTCCGATGGAATGGAGTAGAGCTGGCCTGCATTACAAGATAATTTCCACCAAAAAGATCATTCATGTGAGCTTGGCCATTCTTTAGCCTCTTCAAAGCTTTACCCCAGCAAACCTTTACTCTTGACAATAGCCTTGTTCTTTTACTCATCAACTTCCTTAAGCCTGGAATTCTAAGCTTTAATCGCCTCCGATTAATGCTAAAACCCCTAAGCTTCAAAAAATTTGGCATCCTTCTAAGTCCTCCATCTTCATGGGATTCTTCCACGAACCCTCCTCCATGCCTCAGCCTCTGATATGAAAATCTTGCTACTGATGCCATTTCCAAGAGAAATGTGTGCTGTTACTATAGTGATACTTCTAGCTAGAGATCAAAGCAAGATGAGTTTGTGACGAAATTATGTTTGATTTGCTTTCTTTTTTGTTCAGTTTTTTGCTCTTTAATGAGTGCGGCCAAAGTACAAAAACTAGTTGGGCGTATTTAAGAGCTGGAATTTGTTGGTGCACTCATTAATGGTGGGAATTTTGACAACAAAGACAAAATATCTGCTATAAATTTGCCAGCGCTTGATAGACGTTATTCATAATTGTTTTCTGGGCCTAGTTGTGCATTAGTTCCTTCTCGACAGGTTCATACTAACAGACAATGAAACCAACAAAAGAAATGAACGGCTACTATTTACTAGGTGAAATATATTTACACAAAAACTGAATAGAGTGGATGCAAATACTGATCAGCAAAAACAATAATCATCACAGCAGCTGCTACAGTAACCAATGTAGAAAAGCCAGCATTAAGCTAATGAGCTTATGTTAAAGCCTGCCCGGTACGCATAACTAATTCAATAGTAGATATCATAATCATTTTGTTTACAGAGCACCAAATTTGCAAGCTCCCTTTCATCTAAAGAGATTACAGATTTATTACCTAAAATCCAACACCAAGCAAACATAGATAAATTGCAAAGAGATGCTTTAAAAGAGCTTTATTCTGGTGTGAATGGAAGTCCGGCAGATGGGGCATAACTGAAGATCTTGTCCACACTCACAGCATGTCTGCAATTGAATAATGTTTAACATATGCACTTATTCCCAAATCCAATCAGAGGAAGAGTTAGTGACTACGTTACCTGATGTCCACAACCAAAGGCCATATCTTTTGCATTTGTAAGGCAAATCGGACAAAGCTGTTAGAAACATAATAAAAGTTTTGATTTAATCTATAATAATTTAATCTTCTTCTAACATCAGGTAAACTGCATTGAGAAACCAAATGATTTTATGAAACAAAAGGTGAAAAAGTAATATGAATCAGCAGCAAGAATATGAAATTTGAAGTACATGCTTATCAGAAGCAGAGCTTGTGGCAGGTGCAGGTGCTGTTCCAGCTACTTGTGCATTGTATCTTCCAGAAGAAGGTGCACTTGAATTGAAACTGGTAAAGCGTGAAGGTTTTGAGTTGCTGAATGCAGCTGCACCGTACTGAGGAGGGGGAAGAGGAACCCTGTCTATAGCCTTCCCTCTAGTAGAACTGTGAAAAAAAACAGGAGTCAGCTGAGAGACGGAAAAATCCTTGATGTTGAAAGTGTCTGCGGGCTGTTGAAAATGGTAAAATCCCTTGTTCAATACTGAGGATTTAAAATCATTACCCCAAAATATTGAGCTCCAGTGTTGCTTTATACTGAGAAGGTATTTCCATTAAGGCTGCAAGGGCAAACTCTGCTTCTTTTCTAGAACGGTCCACATTCTTTGACATTATTTCAGTAAAATTCACAAACTACAAGAATATACATCTTCACTTAGCATTCATATAGAGCAAGATATGAAACCATGCTACACCCAAGCAAATGAAAAGATAAAATCCAATTGCCTGGAAATTGTCAAATGCACGAGCAGGGATGTTGTCATCAAATTCCTTCATCATGTCCCATGGTCCATCTCCAACTCCAACTAATATGATTGACAAGGGGTACTCACTGCAAACAATCAACTTCATCTGAAAGTGTTTTAGCAGAAAAAATATTACTTCTGCCACAAGCCCAAGCATCTTACCTTGCTTTCACAATTGCTTCAATAGTTCTCTTTTCCTGCGGGCTTAGTTGGCCATACTGAGTATCAACACTTCTGGTTACCTATAGAAACCCACAATTGGTTCAATCATGACTATGGAACTCTATTGTTCCATCATTATTTTGCTATAAACAATGAGACACTGGAACAATTTTCACTAGTGTATACAGTAATTCAAACTTTCATATCATCAAGCTTTGATTAAATGAGATTAAAAGATTATCCTGGTTTGCCCATCTCAGTATATAAAGCATCAACGCTACTAGACTAAAAGAAGGTGAAATCATATCAGTTGCAATTAAGAACTTGAACATGAGAACAATTCCATGAATTATGATCAAACATAAATCAGAGAGAAAGTACCTGTCCATCAGCTATTATAACTAAAGCATGGTACTGTCCACCACTTTGCTCAACAATAGTAATGGCCATTTCAATGATAGGGGCAAATGATGTTGGCCCTGCAAAAAAAGGAGAGAAAAATCAATAAGAAAATAAGCAACTGAAGAAAAATTGAACAAGAGAAAGAAACAGTGATTCAAGTTGGAACCTGCAAGTCGTAAATGAGGCACCAGTTCTTTATACCGTGCCAACACTTCCTCAAATCCATTACAAAACCTCTCATCTGGATGAAAACTGAAAACTTCTTGATCATGTGTTGATGCTGCCAGTTAAAAAACAATCTTACTTCATTTATGTATAGGATAAATGTAAATGGGTTTACAATGGGAATGCAGCATTTGTTCAGACAAATACCATCTCCAAATCCGAAACAGGGAATTAAGTTATCCTCGTCAAAAGAAGATAAAGTTTTTCCAATGATAGATATTGCTTGCTCATATGGATTCTGACCATCTCCAATGTGATGTAGGCTTCTTCGGTTAAATGACCTAGCACCTAACATTGAATCATATTCAGCAAGTTTTGATATACCTGACAAATATGAACTTGTATACCCCAAATAAGAACAGACCTGTCCACTCATTGCTCTTTGTGAAATCAATACCCACAATGAGATTTGAAGACTCCAAACCTGAGCGTGAAAGGGCATCAGTAACCTGTGAGGAAAGATTGAGCGTAAAGCAGAAAGTAATCACTGTCAATTGCTATACATTACTAACCTGCTAAATGTTTACCTATTTTAAGGGGAACTGTAATATTATAATCTAATTGGAGTTTCCACTCCCCAAGAAAAGCATAAGGACATCACAAAGTCTTCTAAGCTAAAACTGACGGAAGAAAATATTTCAATTGAAACAAATACTCAACCACTTCTTAAGCAAAATTGGCTCCACTTTGGTCCTCTGCATCTACACCATGTTGATATCTTCATGTCCTTGAGGAATAATATGAAATGTTTGACACAGAAGTAAGATGGCAAATGCTTGCCATTGTGTACCTTTAAAGGAGATTCTATTATAGGAAGCTTGATCAACTAAAAATAATTGAATTTAGTTAGATAAGGTTCCATTTTGTTCTTAGTGCTAAGCTGGTCACCATATCAAAGAGTCAGCAGCCTCTAAATGGAGGAAGCTAATTCATAAGAGTACGTAGCTCATAAGCACCCTAGTTATCTTTTCAGCTGTTTGGGGGCAACCCCTCAAGAAGCTCCTTAAATTATCCAGCCGAAAACTGCCTCACATATTAACACTCTCCTTGGAAAGCTTACAAAAGCCGCTATATTTATTTTTGCAGACACATTAACAGAAAACTTTCAGCCATGGACTTGAGCACGGTTAGAAACCTCATGAGTACGAGGCCAGACTTTTATGCACTGCTCTATTTGATTCCAAATGTACTTGGTTTCTTAAAAAATAGCCCTTAGTTAATGGCAATCAGCACTTAAAAATCCATGAATTCCTGGTCCTGAGAACTCAATTTGATTAAAACTTACACCAGTCACATTATTAGTAGCATTGGTATCTCACCTGCTCCAGACTATTGTAGTTATCATCTATCTTTGAATATTTTCTCTCCAACCGCCTCCCTGTTTCTGGGGCTTGACCTCCATAATTTTGAGGTGCAGGTGCATAGTTATGGTATGGCATATATTCTTGACCTGGTTGAGCATATGGTGGAGGTGGATAGCTCCATGAATATGAAGGGGAAGCTTGATGTGGACTTGGCGGTTTTGAAAATATTCCACCCATCAATTCCACAGTCTAAAGAAGCTATGAACGTGAACACAATCAGTGCATCAATAAAAGTAAATGGAAGCACATTCGACACAATGAGAACCCAAGTTTAACCATAGGAAATTACATTCTTTAAAAACACAGTTTTCCTTCTTGCACCTCAAAAGATAAGGCCAAACAAAGTACTGATTTTAAAGAAGAAACGAATATATAAGAGTTTCCCTTCTTGTACTTAACATCATATTCTCTAGAGACCATGTGTGTGTGTATGCAATAGGCAGTAGATCAGAAAATTTTAAGTATGATAAACATAACTCAGATATAATTCCATGACTCTAAAAGCTAAATTCAACAATGAACGTACATAAAAGAAAATCAATACAGTTCAAAGTTCGGGGTTTAACATTCTATGGTTTTTTGTCAATTGTTTCATAATTATTAGTTGCTAAATCAAAAGAAATCTCAAAATTTTCCCCAGTATTTACCTTTTCATTGGAATCAGTTTGAGGTCTTTCAGTGAAATAAAAGATTTACTATTGCAAGTCTATTACATCAGCCAAACTCTTCAAAAGTCAATGTAACATTTGAAGCACTATTTTAACTTTGAAATCTAGCATCAAAGACTTGTTGCTTCCTAAGGCAAGAAACAAGCAAGCTTGCAGAGGAACCAACCCCAATAGACATCATACCTCTAACACCTAACTTTCTTTTACACACACATACTTTGTAATAATCATAAAGTCACAGTCTACCTTCAACTGGAACTACATTTAGCCTCAGATACATAAAAAAAAATCAACCTTTCTTTAAGTAAAACGTGTGGACAATTTAACTGAACAAAAGACTCAGCTTAAAAGTGACATCTTATCTACTTTTCATAAAAAACTATCCAAATTCCTAATGAACCCACATCAAAAAAACCTCTAAAAAGAACAAACACATCTGTTAAACAGCAAGTTGAAGCAAAAAAAAAAATATCAAAGTAGCATCACTGGATAGAAACAGAGAAACAAACAAGATGTACCTTAGAAACAAGAAGTGACCATGCCCAACATTTTCCGGGATGGAGACTGATAAAGAAAGGGAGAGATATTAAGGTGGGGGATCAGTGGGCGGAGATGTCTATAAGCAGACTGAGTAAACGAGCGAGTGAGTGGAGGTTTTGTAGTGTAACTTTTTTGTTGGTTAGCAGCAAAAGAAGTTAAAAAAAAGTGGATATGACTTTATGAGAGCTTCAATCATGCAGAAACTTAATAATCCTGTGGTTGGTTTCTTGGAAGTTTCTCTTTTGTTGACAGAGTTTCTTTTCCAATATTTTTTAAATAAAATTTAATTTATGAAAATATTAAAAAGTGCTCGATTTGAATTAATAACAATTTTTATAATTATTAGATGCTTAAAATAATTATTAAAAAATCACATTAAACTATTAAGTATATAATATATTTTTTGTTGAGGGCTGTTTAATATGTAATATATTTTTTAATTATTTTATATATAATTAATGATATATATTTATATATTGTTTGTTAGTATATTGTTATTTTTAAATTAACATAAGAATATCTAAAGTCCTAAACTGGTTGAAATTTTTTACTTATATAATAAATAATTTATATATATAAATACTTACAATATTACCATGCACATTAATTCTCACTAATTATTGGGATAAGCATTCCGCCGGTTCTGTCAATTTTATACTATTTTTTTTGACCGAATTGAATTATACCGAATTATATAAAAATTCAATCGAATTGAATTGAATCAGAAAATCGAACCAAATAAAAAAATTGAAATTTTTATAATAAAAGCTGAACCAAATTGAATTTTTAAATTATTAATTATTTTAATATTTTTTAATTAAATTATTATACTATTTTTAAAAATAAATTTTTGATTTATTCAATTATTTTAGTCAATTAATTTTTTAAAATATAAAATTAAATCTTCGATTCAAATTTGTTAAAATGTAAAAGATAAACACACTATTAGTGGTTTTGCGTTAGTGGGTGGATTGGGTTCCAATAAAAGTATATATGGTCAACGAGTCACATTGGCCATTTATATATACTTTAGGTTTAACCTAATTTATATATACTTTTTTTTTCTTATTTTAAAATTAAATTTTTATATTTATTAATATTTAAAAATATTTGTTAGAGTTAAATCATTTTTTTTTTGTTAAACACTATA
The DNA here is from genome assembly GCA_949673435.1 of Macaranga tanarius. Classification (NCBI taxonomy): domain Eukaryota; kingdom Viridiplantae; phylum Streptophyta; class Magnoliopsida; order Malpighiales; family Euphorbiaceae; genus Macaranga; species Macaranga tanarius. Next base: position 5,337 of record CATIWO010530881.1, on the reverse strand, counting down.
TGAAAAGACTAAAATAAAATTTCAAATAGCATTTTTACTATAATTAACTATAAAACAATAAGTTTATATTTAATAACATTAAAACTCCATTTGTTTTAAGGAAAATATTTTACTTTTGAAAAATATTTTTTTAAAAAAATATTTTCCAGAAAAATATTATATTTTTTGATGTTTGACTATAATACTAGAAAAATAGTTAAAAAATATTTTTGGTATTTGGTTTGCAATAATTTTTTTCCCTAAATTATATAATATTACATATAAATGGTAACATTATATTTGATTTTTTTCTCTTTCTATATTTGATAAGTATTCAAGTTTTGAAAAATAACTTTCCGTTCTTAGAATGAGAAGTTATTTTTCCATATTTTTAAGTTATTTTCTTTTGACTAATAACTTATTTTTCTTTGACTTGTTTTTTTAGTAACCTAGACATTAGAACATAAGAGAAAATATATTTTAAAATAATATTTTTCCGCAAACAAACGGAGCCTAAATATATATATTTGTCACTTACTAATAATATGGTTCATAAAAAAAAAAAAAAACCATTTCACTAGTATTTTTTAGTTAATTATAGTTTTTTAGTATTTCAAATGACATTTTAATCTTTTTATATAACACTTAATGGAAAAAATAGTTTAACTCTAATAAAAATTCTTAAATGTTAACAGAATAAAACTTGAAGGGGTCAAAACTTCGATTTTTAAATAAGAAGAAGGTAATTTTTTTTTAACAAGAAAAGTAAATATTAATTAAGTCAAACCTTAAAGAGGAAAATGTAATTTACTCTTGAAATAAAAAAGACGCTTGCAAATTGCAATTTCCAAGTGGGTGGTAAGAATTTTTTTGGATTAAACCATATTTTTCTAACTGTTTTTTTATTATATTTTAATTTACCCATTGCACTTCTATTTCTATATGTTGAATTCACTTTTATTTTTATTAAAATTAAATTCTTCCATAATGACACATGAACACATGATACTCACACGCTGTTAATTGAGAGGGATTCATTTTATGATTCTTATTTTAGTAACATTAAGTACTAATTGATATACATTTATAAAATTTCATCAATTATATTTATAATATGATTGTTATATTTTATTTTTAATATAAAAATTATATAAAATATGATTTATATTATAAATACTCGTAAAAATTAAATCTAAATAATACAGTTGTAATTGATCAATGAGTTTTTTTTTTTCTATTGTCTATAAAATAAATTAAGTAAAATATCACTAAAGTTAATTTTAACTAGTTCTACGTAAAAGTAAATGAAAAATTTATTAAATTTTTAATAAATAAAAATATTTTATACCTAAACAAAGTAATAAATCTTTAAGAAATAAAATTATACTAACAATATAATTTTTTTAAAAAATCTAATTTAGTTATTTTGTTAAAAAAATACAAAATAGTGTATTTAAATTTGTTAGAGTGAAAAAAATAATATCTTTTAACAATTTTTTATTTAAAATGAAATTATTAATAAAATTTATAAAGCAATATATACAACATAAAATAGTGTCAAATTATTTTGAATATTAAGAAAAATATTACTAAATTTAGTTTTAACTTATTATAAGTAAAATTAAATGATTATTAAACTTATAACTAATAAAAAAAATTTACCTAAAAAAAGTAATAGATCTTTAAGAAACAAAAATTATACTATTGTATAATTTTTTAAAAAAAGTCTAATTTAGTTATTTTATTAAAAAAAATATAAAATAGAGCATACTTTAAATTGTTAGAGTGAAAACAACCACACTTTTTTTTTCAATAATTTTATATTAAAAATTTAAGTAATAATAAAATTTAAATAGTAATAAAATATAAAATGGTGTCAAATCATGCTTAATAAAAAAAATTATTTTAAATATATTTAATTAAACAAAAATTTTAATTTATAAAATAAATTAGTTATTAAAATATGAAATTTTCGTATGTAATCATAGAGACAAACAATTTTAAAATTTACATCAATTATAAAATTTTCAATTATAAATTTAAATTAATTAAATTATAAGTTTATTAATCAAATATATAAATATTAATAATTAACTAAAAACATTTATCATAATAAAATATAAAAATAATTAAAAAATACTTAAAAATGTTAAGGATTAATTAAATAAAAATAAAGTATGTGCATTTATTAGACATATTTAAAAATTATAAAAACTAACTTAAATATTTTACTTTAATACTATTACAATCTAGTTAATAGAAGAACCTAATTTTAATAAAAATAAAATTGCAGTGATTCAATGTATACAAATAAAAGTGTAATATATAAATCTAAAACATAATAAAAGTGCAGAAAAAATATGGTTTATTCTTTTTTTTTTTCTAAAAATAAGTCCTATATTTATTTAGGACTTATTTAGTTTGTGCCCTTAAAACGAAATTGAAATCGAAATAAGAATAAGAATAGGAAAAAATAGGAAATGAAACAAAAATTTAGAAAAGTATCTAATTTACTACAAAATAAGAATGATAATCAAATATCATTTATCAATTAAAATATTTTTTATTATTATTTTTTAAATTTAAAAAATAACATTATAATTATTTTTTGTATATTAAAATTAATATATATTATAATTATCTATTATGAAAATATTTTCAAAATTATTATTTATGTAGTAAAATATTATTATAATTTTTAGAATTTTTTTAGAAAATTATTTATTTTTAATAAATATTTTTTTCAATATTTTAATAATTTTTTTTGTTAATTTATATGTTTTATTTATAAATTTTAAATAATACATTTCAATATTTAAATATTTGACCAATTTATAGTTGGTTTAATTTAATTCATAATAAAATTAAATTTCATTCCTTAAAAATATAGGAGAAATGTTGATTTTCATTGATAAATGAATCAATTTTCATTTTCATACTAAATTTTACCCAACTAAATATTAAAAATTCAAATCATTTACTGTGATTTAATTTGATATCCACACTTACAGTTTACCAACTAAATGGACCCTTAAATGCTACCGTGTTTTATATAAGAGAATAATACAAACAATACTGTAACATGTTTTGTTTTTGTTAGGCAATAAAACACAAAATCTTTAACCTGATAATACTATTGGATTTGGAGTTTTTTTTTTTTTTTTTTTTTTTCAATCGCAATTGGAGCTTCAAATCAAGTAAATGAAGTACAGTTTTGCACCTATACGCTTCTCATGGCAAAGGCCTTTTGATTCCAATTAAAGGATCAACAAGAGAGTGAGACGCCATTATTGCTGCTAGGATTTCTTCCAAAATAAAACAGCATAAAATTTATATTATCTAATACATGTTGTTTATATATATATACACAATAAATCTTTTTGGCAGAAATCAATTAATGTTATTTTCAATTACTAATATATCCTTTTAGTTTATTAGCTCAAAAAATTTAAAAAAATTGACAATCTTAATAAAATATTCTTATTTCCTAAATTTTGTCTATAATTTTGTCAAATCTTGTATCAATATATATTACCGTAAAAAAGTAAAACAATCTATATATAAATATTTTTTATTTCCTAAATTTTTTACCATATGAATATTTTCATATCTGAATCAACAAGAGTGAGTCTATCTAAATCAATTACTTTTTTTCTAGAATTGGTTATCAATAAAGTATCGGGTGAAAATTTTTGCACTCTACCTATTTATTTTTACACTTATTTTTTTTTTGTGTTTTTAAAATTTTAAATTACTTTGTTTTTTCGTTTTTTTTTTTTGTTAATAACCATTTTAAACTATCATCCTTATAATTTTGTTTTATCTAAAATCACTATTTGATGTTTAAGATTATGACACTATTTGCTCTTGAGCTTATATTTTTTTCTGCAATAAAACATTTAGCACAATCAATTATTTTTAAGTATTTTTTACCTTTTATTTTATCTAAATCATTGTAAAATTTGTATCAATTTTTTTAACAAATAACAATTTTTTTATTTTTATGAACAATTTTTAATATTATATACAAATTATTATATTTTTTGTTTCTCTTATCATAATTTAAAAAAAATAATATAAAAATTAAATTACAAAATTAAAAACATCATTATAAAAATTTAACCAAAAAACTCATCATATAAAAAAATTGTTGTAATTTTAATTTTTATAACATATGTTATAATATATTAATATTAGAAAAGTAAATTCTATATTTTTTCATCAAATAGATTTTTTGTAGTATAATTTAATTAGAATATTTATTGGGATATCTTTGTTCTAAATTACATATATCTATTTGTTGTACTTCTGAACACTTTTTTATATGATGAATTATTGTTGAATTTTTATAATGATATTTTTAATTACATAATTTAATTTTTATATAATTTTTTAAAATGATGATAAAAAATAAAAACTAAAATTATGTACATATGATATTAAAAAACTTTTCATAAAAAAATAAAAAAGATTTGTTATGTTTTATAATTGGTGCAAATATTGATCTAGACAAGTTAAAAGATATAAAAGAATAACTAACTATATTAAATTTTTTTTAACACAAAACAGTAAACTCAATTACAAGTAGTTTTAAAATTTTAAACATCAAATATGAATTTAGATAAAAATAAAAAAAGATGGTAGTTTAGTAACTATAATTAAGGAATGAATAGATATTTTCAAGAAAAAATACTTATGTAATTTATAATTCTAAAAAAAAAAAAAGAATGTAGAAATGAATAGATGGAGTGCAAAAATCTCCTAAAGTACCATGCTCCATACTCCATATTAATTGAAATGTACTCGGGTGATAAACAGTATTAGACTACCGTACAATTTGGACCAACAACATTTCCAATACATCAACCACACAATATTGTTGTCTAAATATTCACCGCTCACCATTATTTTATACTAAAATAACGGATGGAAATAAAACTCGAACTTAAATTTTAGGCCAGCTCAATATGAGAACTGTAGCCGCCAGCCTATAATTTTTTTTTTATCTAACATATAAATTTTCATTCGTTATAAAGAAACTTATAAGAGAGTACAATAACTGTAACATCCGTATCCTAGAACTGGATTACTGTTCATCAATGATAATTAAGAAAAATTACTGTTCCAGTAAATTAAATTTGGTAATTTAAGAGTAGATTGTCATTGTTATGAATAAGTGACTTAAGTTAATTGATAATTGTTTGAATAGATGATTTGGAGTTCGAATATTTTGTACTTAAGTCAATAATTGATATCGATTAAGCTTGTGGCATGGAATTGAGGTTGATAAGAGATTCTATTGTTTTAAGATGAGAACTAATGAGGACATGTTTTAAGGCATTAAAGTTGATTATATTA
>CATIWO010530872.1:0-15041 GCA_949673435.1 Macaranga tanarius | reverse complement strand
TGCAAGATGCAATAACTCACAACATGCCACGATAAAAATCTACATTAATTTAACTCCACAAGGTAGTCAATATGGTTATAGGAGTTATTTTTTCCTTTTTGAATTTAATTTTCAATGTTAATATTAAGAAAAATATCTTTTAAAAATATGTTGCATCATTAATATCACCCCAAAAATAAAATAAACAGATACTAACATTCTAAAAGAAAAAAAAAATATTAAATATGAAATATATTTTTTGTATTAACTAGAAAATGTCATTAATTTAAAATTATATGTTACAACCTAAAATTTATCATAAATTGGATTTGAATCCTATTTCAAATTTATGATATTTATTATTATGACACTACAAATTATTTCTATCATTAAAATATAACATTTTCATCACAAATTAATCCTTTAATTTGTTATATCAAAACCATCCTTAAAACCTGAGCTTTTGCAATTAATCACAATTTTAATATTTCAACTTTTATGTTATGAACTATAAATCCTTTTTACATTTTTGGTGGTATAAATATAAATATACAAATAGCAAATTATGTAATGTAATATAATAGGACCAAAATAGATATGAAGTAAAACATTAGGGAGTTTAATGTAAATAACACATGTTTTTAATACTTACAAAATATTTGCTTCACAAAACAGAGCTGAACAAACAAGGGAAGCTTTTCTTGAATTCTTTTGCTCGCCCATGTGATTTACAAGAAGCTCTCTACTACTTCTTGTTTGTTTCTCGAGAAAATCTTGGATCGGCAGAAGAGAGAAATTTTTTTTAAATGGGTATTATTGATTACGTGAAATCAATTGACTGGGAATATGAATCATATCCTGCTTATGAAGACTATATTGTTCTTCCTTTGTTTGCTCTGTTCTTCCCCACGGTTCGCTTCTTTCTTGATAGATTTGTATTTCAGGTACATTTCTTTATGTTGTTATTTAGCTGTTTGGTTTATAAGTCTTCTTTTTTAATTATCCATCTGAAAATTGGATTTAGCTTAATTTGGTTATTGCCAAGCTGTGTTCTTTTTCTGAAGAAAGTTCTTTGATTGACCCAGATTAGAGTTATTCTTTTATTTAATGAATTTTGTTTGTTTTAGTGAATCTGGGATGTTGATATTGTGTGTGTGTTTTTGTTTGAATTAATTTGAGATTTCGGCATACTGTTGCTTATCCTTTTATTTATTTGATTCATATATTTGTCGTTAAGCATTATTTGAAGCTGGATTATTTCATTGAATCTTTGGAATTTGATGTTAATTTATTGCTTCACTTTTTTCAGATCAATTTAGTATGATCAAATGAATAAATTTGATTGAAAAGATCATAATAATGCAATGTTTAGTGCAAAACATAAAGCTTTGAAAATTGCCGCGATGGACGTTATAGTTCTTTATAGCTTTATAGCTTTATAGCTTCCCTATAGCTGTGAGTTGATTGTCTAACACTTGAGAATTAGTTAGATGGTCAGCCTTTATCCTTCAGAATATTCTTTTGCTTTCTCTAGAACTTCAGTTATTGTTACTCTTGGTCTTGATCCAGTAAACCTGAGTGGGTTTTGGTAAGAAATTGCACTAATGATTGATGAGCTCCATTAAACTACCATTGATATGCCTTAATCCAGAATAAGGTCAGTGCATTTGAGATTTTTCCTAGTTCTATGGTACATTCTTTTGAGTGAAAATTCACCTTTTCTTGATTGTACCCCTATTTTTGTTCCATTTATATTCTTTTTTAATAATCTAGCATAGACAGAGAAATTAAGTGTGACAGATTTACAAACTCTAATGCTCTATAGTTGGTTTCCCAAATTGGAGATGAGCAATTAAGGCTGGGAAATGAAATAGGCCAAGTGGAGAATTAGGCTATTTGTTTCTATGTTTGTGAAATTGTTAGATGCTGCTGTGATCCAAATGAATAGATCCTAGCGTGCAATTATTATTGATAAGTTTTTATCATAGTCTTATCAGTTGAGCTTGACCTCTAAACTAGTCTTGCAACTTAGATGATTATATGAATTCTATTAAAAGATTGGAAAAAAACTTGGTAATTTAGAGGATTCCTTTGATTGATGGCTTTTTTGAGTCTGTTTTCCTGACTGAGGTCAAGCTGTTGGCTAGTACACCCATTGCCGTGGAACTTGCCTGTGGGTTCTAAGTTGTAGATTTTTTGTCTCCCCTCATCCGTGAAGCATATTACATACTAAAGTTTGGGAGTTAATGTGATAAATAAAACAGAGTATGGATGGGTAGCGCCAGATTGAAAAAAAAAAAAAAAAAGTCAGTTATATATGTACTTCCAAAAGGCAACTGCACAAGGAAAAGACAAAGAAAAATCCTTTTGAATCTTCATTATGGGAAGAAATTAGTCTCGGCAGGAAACGTTTTAGTTGAAATCTGTGACCTGCAGTCAGACTCCTTGTGTAGGAATCCAGATAATATAGGTAAAATGGGAGGCAACCTTCTTGTTATTTCAATTGATGTTTGAACTTTTCTAATATCATTTCTTACCAATGATACCTTGCTTTGCTCATGGCCCTTTTAATTTTTTCATGAAAAGAAACACGAGCTTATTCACCTAGTGGTAGTTTAGCTAAGGTTTGTAACTTTTTCATATAAATAATCATACCAGTCATATGGGGGCCTAAAAAAATTTTTGCGGAGTAACTACAAACACATTGGTCTTAATAAGTTTGGTTGTGAGTTGAATATAAATAACAATAAGATTAGGAGCCTTCTCTTTTCTCTGGTATTGAGATGGTTCAGTGTTTTGTTCCTTTCCTATTTAGTTTGTAATACATCTCATACTGCAATGATTTCCTAACTAAGAATTGTGGAAAGAGATGAATTTTCATACAACTTTTCATTTATTGTTATTTAATGTTTTAATCATTATTCTTTTTTCCTTTCTCAGCTTTCATCTTTTTGTTTCTTCAAGTAGTTCGCCTAAGTATTTTGTTAGGTCAGTCTGAAGTGACTATGCATGTTGCAGAAAGTGGCGACAAGATTAATTTTTGGGAGAGGGCATCAGACATTGGCTGTTGAGTCAGATGAGAGAAAGAAGAAGATACGAAAATTCAAAGAGTCTGCTTGGAAATGCATGTATTTTCTTTCAGGAGAGATTCTAGTTCTGGCTGTTACTTACAATGAGCCTTGGTTTACTAACACAAGGTATTTTTGGGTAGGACCAGGAGATCAAGTCTGGCCAGACCAAAAAATGAAGTAAGTTCTTCAACTAATTATTTATTGAAGTATTTTCTTTCATGCAGCTTGGGCTTAATTGTCCTCCTATTCATTTGTTATTTGAATTTCAGGCTAAAATTGAAAGCAGTGTATATTTATGCTGCTGGATTTTACACATATTCAATATTTGCTCTAATATTCTGGGAAACAAGGCGTTCAGACTTTGGGGTGTCTATGAGTCATCATGTTGCAACTGTTATTCTCATTGTGCTTTCCTACATATTCAGGTATGGTATGGTACATTTCTGTTTGTACATTTGGTAATAATTACTACTATTAATACAACTCCCCGACGAAGTACTGTTGGTTTTACCTATAGTGAAAAAGTGAGAGAAGTCATATGTCACATGTCACAACTATGTCATCCATATAAAATGTATTGCTTTTGCAAATGGTTTATCGAGCCTGTTGACAGTGAACAATTTTAATGGGTTTGTAATAAGATCATGTGTGCAACTCTCATGTCTTTCAATTTTGTTTCTTTTCTGCAGGTTTGCTCGTGTTGGTTCAGTTGTCTTAGCTCTTCATGATGCTAGTGATATATTCTTAGAGATAGGAAAGATGTCCAAATACAGTGGTGCTGAAGCAATTGCTAGTTTTGCGTTCATTCTGTTTGTTTTATCTTGGATCCTACTGCGCCTCATTTACTATCCATTCTGGGTCCTTTGGAGTACAAGGTACGTAAATGTTGATGCATGTCCTATATCAACTATTAAAATTTCTAGTTGTTACCTGTAACCTGTTCCATCTGTTGCTAGGGTGTTAAAATGATCATCAGCCTATCCCAGATTTTGAACATGTTGCAATTTTCAAGGAAACCGTTTAAAGCATCTAACAGCTAAAAGCTAGCGTGTTAATGAATATTCTGATTAGTGAAGCTATATGTTCCACAATTGATGCTTGTTAGATGGTGAAACTTGATGTCTTCACTATATATAATTTTCTTGCTTATTTAATGCACGCATAGCTGTGGATTGCATGTACAAATTTGCCTCTTATTGAAAAGCAAGTTTGCTTCTCTGATCCACATTTGATCTGGAGGATGAAAATTGAATTTAGGATTTATGCTGACAAATCTCAATTTAGAATAAGGATCTGTATGGAATAATTTAGTCCTTTTGCCATGGACTTATTTATCTGTTTGTTTGCTTGTTTGTTGGTCTTTATCAGCTATTCTGAAACTTCTAGAGTTGTTTATTGACTCATTTCTCTTGGTTGCAGCTATGAAGTGATCCAGACCTTGGACAAGGACAAGCATCCAATAGATGGTCCAATCTATTATTATGTGTTCAATTCTCTTCTATATTGCTTGCTTGTTCTCCATATTTACTGGTGGGTCCTGATATATCGGATGCTTGTTAAGCAAATCCAAGCAAGGGGTCAGCTAAGTGAGGATGTTCGGTCTGGTAAGTGGAAAAATGGGTGATGTACTTGGTGCTCAAATGTGATGCATGTATGTAATTATTGGTTTGGGAGGAAAATTAGTCTCCAACTCCAACGTGGAAATATGCTAATACTAGTTCCACCACCATCTACGCTGTTGAATCTGTATGAGATTATACTTTGTATAATTTCAGTGATACTGCCATTTGAAGGATTTTTTTTTTTTTTTTCAGTGCCCTTCTCTGAAATAATGTTTATTTGTAGGTTAATAGTTATTATGTTTTTCCCTTACTTTTTATGCAGATTCTGAAGGTGAAGATGAACATGAAGATTGACCAAACACAGTAATTGCAGTCTCGACAACTCGCAAAGGTGATCTTTTTGACTCAGAAGCCATACTGTTCTATTGTTTTTTTATGCATGCACTTTTCCAAGTATTTTTAGGGTCATCCTTCAAAATGTTAATTTCCAATTGTAGAAAAGTAATACTAAAAGCTTATTAATCGACGGTTTCTTCTCCTGTTCCTACGAGTAAGATGTGAACAACACTCAAGTAATTCATGAAAAAACAATATTCCATTGTCGTAGGGCTTTTACTTTTTTTCTTTACAAGCAAAGATTGCATTGTTTCATCAGATTATCATAATTTGCTTGCAGTCTAATTAACAAAAAAAGATTTGTCTTTGCCGTTTCTTCTGCAGTTGAGGAGCCAGAGCTTTTAATTGTCTGATTTGTTCTATTAGCCAAACCGGAAGGATTATGATGCAAAAAAAAAATGTTGATCTGGGATTCAAGGGCTTGTGAATAGACATAACATCAGATGTTGCTGTAAAACAGAAGATTGCAACGCATGAGTTGCTTGATTATTTGTTTGCCACCTTACCTTCAAGTTTATTGGATGGTGGCAAGATGATCTCTTGTAAGAAATTTTACATTGATTTAAAAACTGTGCAAAAACTTCATGCCCACAGCCAATTTTGGGAAGGTTCATTTATTGGATTTTGATTTTTCCTTGTTCCCTAATAAGTACAGGAACTCTAATTCTTGTTTAAGGTAATTTTATATAATTTACAGGTTGAATAAACTTGTTATTGTTTTGAGTTTGATTAATGAGGTTCTCTTTTATGTTTTTTTGCTCTCAACTACTTGTTGCTGACTTGCTGTTATGAAAAGCTCTTTTCTGAGCTTCTTTTGTTTGATGAGAACAAATTTTTTGAGTCTGGTTCCAACCTTATTAATTAGGACAAGTGGTAATAATTTAAACATGCAATGAACTAATAAGCCACCATGCCATTGCATTTGCTCATTTAAAATAAGTCAATCTTGAATGGGTTGGCTAAAATTGTAACAATTAGGTAATATTTGTTATAATTAAAATAATAACAATAACTAAAAATGATTAAATTACGAAAAGTTATAAACATTTTAATTTTTATTTAATGATCTCTTAAGAGTGAAAATCCCTATATAATTTGTGAAAAATGATTTTTACAAAAATTGCTTCCAGCAAATTAGTGGACTTGGTCTTTCATATCAAGTTGCCCTAATTTTTTGTTCTAAAATAATTAGAGGAAATATTGAAAAAAAAAAAGCTAAATAATGATATAATTAATTTTCCTAGCATTAATTAATATCATTTTAAAGATTTTAATATATTGTAAACAAAGACCATAAAATATAATCTAGTTAGTTTCAACAAATATTTTATATGTACTAGTAAACTATCACGTACTTCACACGTGAATAAAAAATTTTTGAACTTGTGATTGTATATAAAATATTAAATTTATATTTTGATATTATTATTATTATTATTATTATTATTATTATTATTATTATTATTATTATTATTAAAAATAATACAATATTTTGTATTTATACAATGATTCAATATTACAAATTTGATAGAGTTATAAATAATTACAATTTTAACAAATTTATGGTTAATTAATCAATAGAAAATAAAATCTTAATTAAATTATTTTTATTATTTATATTAAATTTTATCACTGTAAATTAATTTTTGTTGTATTTTTGACATTTTTAATATTAATCTATTTCTTATAAATTATACATCAAATTTGAATATTTTTATTTTAACACTTCATTTTTCAAAAAAAGTTTCTTTTTCAAAAAAAGTTTCTATGTACTATTTTTAAATTATAATCATAATAAAGCATTAGAATATAAAAATAATAAATTAATTTTAATTATCTTTTATCAAATTTTTGACAAAATTTGTCACTACAAATCAATTTTTCTTATCATGATTTTAGCATTTTTAACATTACTATTGCTTTTCTTTCTAATAATTATACACCACTTTTTATATTTTTTAACTTAATATTTTTATCTTTAAAAAAAAATAGATACAATGTTTAAAATTATTATCATAATCTCTCATTAAATGATTCAAATTAGTTAAATTTAATTATTATAGTAAATTTTAATACAATTCTTCACTATAAATTAAAATTTTTAGTATCTTTTAACTTTTTAAACATTATTTTTTTCTCTTTTTTACCTATTATGCATCGTCTTTTTAGTTTTTTTTTTCAATATATATTTTTTATTTTTAATCATTTAAATAATAAAAATTAATTAAACTAATATTTTTTTAGTAAATTTTAATAAAATTTTTAAAACTATATACAATTCATCTAATTAAAAAAGAAAATACAATTTAATTTAAATTATAATTATAATTATTTTAATTTAGTTTTAATCGATAAATTATGAAATAATCTGATTATTATATAATAAATAATGTGGAATTTGTGTGTCATATGTGTGTATATATATATATATAATTTTGTACGTATTTATTGTATTAAAAATCAGTCGATTTTTATTAAGCTTGAGCATTAAGAAATTTTCTTTAAAGACCCAGAAGTGAGAAGCGCCCAAAGGCACTACCTTTTAACTTGGAATCTCCTCAACTACTATCGTTTTCGATTCTCAGGTTTGTCTTCTTCGCCTCTCTTCTTATTTTCCTTTTATCTTTTTTTGGGTACCTTCCGCCTCTGTTTGTTTCTCGGGAAAATTTAGAAAACTGGGCTTTCTAGAAGCCAAAGATTCATGGGTTATTGTTCATCAATATTCAGTTACATTCAGCAATAATGGGTTGCAGTGGTTTTCTTTGGGTGGAAAGTAATTATTTTCCATCAATTTTTTTTTCTTTGAAGCTAATTTTATTATACGGTTTAATTCATTCATGTAATAATATTTTGCTTTCTTGTAATTGTTTGTTAATTTCATGCTTTACTTTTGTGTTTGGTTTAATTATCATTTAATCTTTAAACTCTTTTGTTCTCTTATACACTATATTTAGGCATCTCTTTCTGATAAAGATTTATGTAAATAAAAGGCTTTGATTCTGAATGTACTGTTGAAGCAGTGTAAATGTATTTGCACCATCTTTAATCTGGTAACCAGTGTGTTTTTAGATGCATATAGTGGATCTCCCTTTTGAAATTGCTTTTCATGCATTTAGTTGAGCACATTTTTACTTGTTAGGATGGATTTATTGGTCAATTTTAATAGGTAATTATAGTGTCAATATAAACTTGACATCTACTTGATGCCTTGTTTAGTTTGAGAGATGGAAAAGTAGGAGGAAGGAAACTATGTGAGATCGAAAGTAGAAGGATTAATATCAAGAGTTTAAAGGAAATGGAATAGTATAAAGAAAGAAAGAAAAAAAAATTGAAAGATTTGGATATAGTACTAATTATAAGCTTAGAGAATTCCATGTTATTCATTATTTCTCCTACTTTTTGTTCTTTATTTTTTCAATTTGGGAGCGTAAATAATTGGAGATGTTGAGGCTCCAGTTTTACCATTTGATATGTTAGACATGAATATGATCGACTTGGAGTTAATTATATTCATACATATGCGGGATCTAGTTTCAAATGAGGTGTTGGCATAGTTATTTGATATATTTAGCTGAAGTCACGTAGATTCTATCTACTTAGGAGTTTTTGAAGCTTCATGATTTACTTTCGCTCTTATGTTAATACGAGAGACTTGTAAATTGACTTGCAATAATTAATGATCTAATGTTGATGCTACCAGCTTTAATAACCAGTTAATGATGGCAGGTTGTTCAACTTGCACTAGGAAGACATGGAAGATGTCTTAACTGAGATTCCACCACCATCAAGGTTTTTTCAAGAAGATCTCAACAACTTCACACCTCCGTCACCACCGCTTCCATCTCCTTTTCTTCTGTTCTCTAATCCTAAACCTGATCAACCTCTCTGTCCATCTCTTCTTATCATTGCCTTATCCACCCCATCTCTTTATGTTTTTGACCATGTATCCTCGAAGACTCTAATTGGCAGTGTCTTTCTACCTGAGATCCCTTTCTCTGGTAACACTATTGAACCATCTCTTCAAGACAAATCCAGCAACATCTATGCCCTAAATTATGCTGATAAATTGACTCTTCTGATTTCTGTTCAGTGCTCTGTCAGTGCTGAAAGATCTAATGTGGTTGCTAAGTTGCTTATTGGTGAACAAATCAAACCTGAAAGGGTTCTAATCTTGGATTCAGTCCAAAGCCAGAATTTTAGGGGTAGGCTGTCACCAGATGAGACTTGTGCTTACAAGCTGGAGACATCAGCAGAGAGGAATGGGCAAGGTGATGGTTGTGGAGGTTCATCATTATTGAAAGGTATAGACTATTTCCCATCAGGGAGCATGGTTGATGGCTTATCAGCTGCACTCTTAGCCCAATGCCAGATGAAAAAAATTAAAGGAACCCTATTTGTTTCCTGGCCTGAACATGGTAGTGCTGTTGTAGCCATGACTAAGTCTATGCTGCAAAAAGATGTGTTGCATGGCTTTGACTTGTCAAGCAGGGAGCCTGAGGTTAAATCTCTAAGGTTCAGCAGGATTAAGGATCATCCCTTTGATTCTGAATTGTATACCTAATGAGCTAGGTTCAATGTGCTTATTATATTAGTGTTTTATTACTCTTACAAAGTTTTGGAATCTACTTTGAGATTAAGGACAGTGAGCTTTCATTTGTTTACATAATGGCGTGCATTAATTTCATCGTGAAAATGTTTCAATCAGAGCATCATCTTTCATTTGTGGATCTTCATTTCTACTTGAACAGCCACATGCATTCAATCCTTAGAATGGTGAACTACCATTGCATGCTTTCTTCCAGCCATGTTCTTGCTGCATGATAGTCTCTCATTTTTAACAGTGTTTTTGGCATGTTGTAGTTATATGTAGGGGTGGCCACGGGCCGGTTTCGGCCCGGAACCGGACCGGTCAAACCTGGAACCGGACCGGTCAAACCTGGAACCGGACTGAACCGGCCCTGAACTGAGAGAGGGGCCGGTTCCACTCATTCTGGAACCGTGAACCGGTGGTTCCGGTTCAGTTTATGAAAAAAAAAATTTATGTCAAAAATTCAAAAAATGCAAGTCACAACTTCTTATAAAATTCTAATTAATTTTCTCTCACTCGTGGTATATTTTTTTTTCTAAAATACTACAACTTTTTTACAGTGCGTAAAAATCGAACCGGAAAAATCGGAACCGGCCCGAAATCGGGGTTCGGCCGGTTCCAATTCGGTTCCACCTTAGGTCGAACTGTGAACCGGCGGTTCCGAACTGGAGCCGCCCGGTTCATGAACCGTGGCCACCCCTAGTTATATGCTTCATTTGCTTATTTAAGATGCTTTGTATCACCTCAAGATTGTATCGCTGAAATATTCAGCAATTTCAATAGTGAAGTTTTGTCTAGTGGGGTGGTGTGTGGTCTCTGCAGAAAAAGCAAAACTGACTGCTTTCTAGAGCCTGCATGAAGCCAGCCCCGTGTATTATTCACTTAGGCTGTTAAAAAAATGTAGCATTTAATTAGGGCATTGCGACTTATGAGTAGTTATGACCCCAGCCATCTGCCCAGACGACTGAAATTGATTTGGTTCTGAACATTTGTCCATCAATCTAAAAAGAAAGTCAACTTGAATATGGATTTTTGGCGTAGCTGATGGGTGTTCAAATCTTGCACTTCACTATCTTGACTGGGTTCAATTTCCTTCATTTTGGATTTCCAATCTTGTAAAGGCAAGCAATCAATGCAGGGAATACATTATACATGTTCTTGGTTTTGTTCTTGGAGAATAAATTAAAAGGACGTGGATTGACCTTCATGCCATAGAAATTAAAAGCTACATGCTACAAAATATGATAACGTGAAATCAAATTACTGAGGTCACAAAATCATCTTTGTTTAACCTAATCTCCAACTTGTCAAGTCTACGCCAATTAACAGTATAAACGGTAGAGTAGATGGCCACAAGTTTTTAAATAATAGATTAGTATAACCCTTTTTTTTGGAGGTAAAATATGTGCATAATCGTCCATAAAATTTAGGGTTTGAATCATGTTATTGTTGATTTATGAAATTAATTTTCACCTGATTTAAAAGAGGTGGACAATTCTTTATTATGCAGTCTGTTTTCTATTAATATAAAAAAAAAATTATGTGCATAATGCCTCCACTTGGTCTTAGGAGAGACCGGAAAAGAAAGAGAAATGCTTTTGAAAGCTTGATATGGTGGGAGTAAAATATTGCAAGCAAACATTAGCTGTTATTAGTTTTATGTTTGGTGAGATACCCAGATCATTAAGTAATATATTAGACTATAAAGGCACGCTGATAAAATCTCATTTCTCTCCTTAGTTTTCTATTTGGTGATTTTGGTATAGGAGTACCCACCAACCAGGCCAACATTAGTTGCATCCGCTATTGACTATGCAAAATACTCAAACGGCCATGCAAAAACACTCTTTCTTGCATTCATTTTTTTCTCTTATATATCTCACTTTCCAACCCATTTTCCCCAACCTCTTCCATCATTCAAGAAAAGCAATAGCACAATCAAACAATGGTTATGGGACCTTCCCTTCACTCTAAGCTTCTCATCTGTCAGTTTATTGCTTTGGTTTCTGTATTCTTATTCAGCACCAGCTTGTATGCAAGTGATCCTCCTTTAACACTGGACTACTATGCTTCTACTTGTCCTAGTGTCTTCGATGTTATCAGAAAAGAAATGGAATGTGAAGTGCTCTCAGACCCACGTAATGCAGCTCTTGTAGTTCGATTGCATTTGCATGATTGCCTAGTTCAGGTAGAATTGACAGGTTTTAGTGATGTCACAAAGTGATCCATTTCAATCTCATTGTCAACCGGACATTTACATAATTCAAAATTATTGCTTATAGTAAATCGTCTGATGGGTGCAGGGATGTGACGGATCGGTTCTCTTAGATGACACAATTACCTTGCAAGGAGAGAAGACAGCTTCACCAAATGTGAACTCCCTGAAAGGTTTCAGAATCATTGATAAGATCAAGAACAAAGTGGAATCTGAGTGCCCTGGAATGGTCTCTTGCGCTGATATCCTCACCATAGCTGCAAGAGATGCAGTGATTCTGGTACCCTTCTACTATTCTGCAATGCTTGTACTGTATAAAGTTTCCATATATTGTCATAAGAACTTTGAGATTTTTTTTCCTAATACTGACAGGTTGGTGGACCATACTGGGATGTTCCTGTCGGAAGGAAAGATTCTAAGACTGCAAGTCTAGAACTTGCAGATGCAAATATCCCCACCGCAGGTGAAGGTCTGCTATCAATCATTTCCAAGTTTCTTTATCAGGGCCTCTCTGTTACCGATATGGTAGCTCTTTCAGGTAATAATCTCTTTACTTAACAGAACTGTAGTGACCCTGTCAGGAACTGCTACTCTAAAATCAACCAATATGCAATAGAATTTGTTGAAAACTGTCAATCCAGTGATCAACTACTTCAGGAATTTTACTGACAGGTAACGGACAATAGCATGTAAGAGTCTATATCTAAAACTGCATGTTTTCTGTATTGGATAATCTACAGGAGCGCACACTATAGGAATGGCAAGGTGTCAAAATTTCCGATCAAGGATTTATGGGGACTTCGAAACAACTTCAGACGGAAGTACAATGTCTGAGACATACCTGACCAAACTGAAATCTATTTGTCCAGCTGCTGGAGGAGGCGACAACAACATATCAGCAATGGACTATGTCACACCTAACCTTTTTGACAACTCTTACTATCAGATTCTACTGAAAGGACAAGGACTGTTGAACTCAGACCAAGAACTGTACTCGAGTGTGCTTGCAATTCAAACAAAACAGCTTGTTTTGAAGTATGCTCATGACCCAGTTGGTTTCTTCCAACAATTTTCTGATTCAATGGTGAAATTGGGAAATATTACAAATCCTGATAGCTTTGTCAATGGAGAAGTCAGGACAAATTGCAGGTTTGTTAACACATGAGCTGTTAAAATGGCTGCCTGTGGCTGCAGGCATCCGTCTGTAGTTCCATTTGTTTGTATTTGTTTGTCATATCAAGAAGTGAAATTAAAACACAGGTCATATCTATAATAGCTACTAGATACTGAAATTTTATTCCTCCTTGATTAATTTGTAATAGATAAAAAATGTTACAATGAAGTAATTTAATTTTTTTATCAAAAATTCTTTCCTGACGGAACTGGAGCAAATTGTCTACTGTTTATTTAATTATTTGATGTGTGTAAATTATTAATCAATAGTAAGAGAGTATGATATAAATTTTTATATTTTAGTGATATATTATTAATGTTATTTACATTTTTTTTTTGAACTTAGTTGCCTCGAGTAGACTTATAGAAAACTAATTACTATATATTGTTAATATCATTATACTAGTGGTGGTAGACAAAGATTAAATCCTTGAATTTACACAGTTGGGAATCGATTCTGAGACCTCTCATGTTGCAGGACCTCATTGACAATGTTATTTACATATCAAATAATTAAAATGGGCGAGAGGAAATTAAAAAAGAAAAGATAAAATATTATAAACACTAAATTTGATAAAAAAAAGTTTCATATTGATAATGGATTTATTTTTTTTTCAATTGTAACTTCTCTCACAGTCTCTTTCTCTTTTTCTTTTCATTGTTAATTAGTTCTTCTTCTTCCTCTTATCTTATTCTCGTCTCCTCCTCATAAATTCAACACTAACCATTATAAGCTTTCTAAAATTAATCTCATTAAAAATAAAATTGATTTGTTCAAAAAGAATCTTTGCATATATTTGTCGAAAGAGAGCAAATCTATAAATTTTTCAATTAGATTTCCCAATTCGATTTTCATCTCAAATCTTATAAAACATGACTTCTCCATCTTCTTTTTTTATTTTTTTATATATTGGAAATCCACCATCTCACAAATCATCAATAATTATAATACATAAGTGTTAAAATTTCATTCTTTTTTATTCTTGATACTTGGATGATTCTTGAGTTTTTTCTTCTTTTTTATTTTATTTTATCTATTATTTACGTTTTTATTGGGTTGATTTGGAAAAAAATTCAAAGTCTTGTTATTGTTGTTATTCATCAAATAATTAAATATTAATAATAATTTAATATTTGGTTGTTGTAAAGTTGTTGTTGGATTGTTATTTTTTGTTGTTATCTAATTGTTGAAGAGTTGTTGTGAGGTTGTTTTGATGTTGTTATTTTTTGGTTACTGAAGGATTGTTATCAGGTTGTTGTTGGATTATTTTTGTTGTTTTATAATTGTTGACGTGTTGTTGTGAGGTTATTTTGATGTTATTTGTTGGTTTTTAGTTGTTATCAGATAGCTATTGGGTTATTTTTGTTGTTTTATGGTATTTTTCTGAGTTTTTTTAGGTTATTTTGTATTTATTTGTTGTTTTTTAGTTGTTAAATATTTTTTTTTTAAAAAAAAAATTTCAATTGATGTTGCTATTTTCTGATTATTGAATGGTTGTTTGAGGTTGTTTTAATGTTTTTTTTTTTACTGAACAGTTGTTGTTAGGTTGTTTTTTAGTTGTTATTTCTATTTTATGGTTGTTTTCTAGTTTTTTTTAGATTGTTGTTGTGTGATTTATAGTTGTTATGAGTGGTGTTTGTTATGTTGTTGTTGTTTATATATGAAAACAATTACCATATTTTTGAAAAAAAAAAATTATCAACACCGTATTTCAACTGTATTTTTTAATTTTTTTTAATTATTTGTAAAAAATTCAAAAAAAAAATAAATTGGGATTACTAGTGCTTTTGACAGTAATGGTTGCAATTTTAAGCTAGACCTGGACTAACACATCAACGCATACTTTGTGACTGAGCCCAAGTTGACTAACATCAACACATATTTTGAGAATTATAGAAAACATTTCACTGCTAATCTAATAATATAAACTTTTTAGTTCAAAAAATAATAATACAAACTTTGTGTTTTTTGATATTGTATAAATTTTCTTTTTAAGTATCATGTTTTTTATCATTAAATCATTGTGGGGAAGGATAGAAAATGTCTTTAAACAAAT
>CATIWO010530751.1:0-11886 GCA_949673435.1 Macaranga tanarius | reverse complement strand
TTGTAGCTAATAATTAAATTTTTTTAGCTACAGTATTTAAATTCTCGTAGCAACTAAACTTAATATATTTTTATAATTTAGCTTCATTAGTATTATTTCTGTAGCTAAAAATATTTAAAACAGCTACATAATACTTAAATTCCGTAGCTAACTTTGAGCCACGCCATTTCTTGCTACGGCAAGCTACGGAGCTTATTTTTTATGGTTAAATCATTTAGCTACGGAATTCTATACATTTAGCCACAAATTGATCCGAAGCTGTAGATGAGAATTGTTGTAGTGGTTTGTCTAATGGACATGTATGTACTAGCATGCAACAACAAATAACTTGTATATATTATGTTCTAGTTATTTTTTAATTGTTGTCCTTTACAACACACACTCACACAAACACACACACACACATATATGTGCATGCTATAACCCTAATTTAAGTTGGATAAGGATAAGTCTAATCCAAGTGCGCATCCTAAACACTTTAAGATTTAGGTCCAATCTTTAATGAGCTATGCACACACCATAAGCCAATTAAGGCTTGGTGTATTAAATTATAGTCCATGTGCAATCCTTAATCTAAATTAGGATTGGATTTACATTCCTACTTAGGCTTATATATGTATTAGACCCATGTAGTACTACATAAACTTGTTAGCCCATATATATCTTAAATTGAAGTCCAATATGGAACCTTTTTTAATTTTACATCCAATCATCATTGCACGTATGACCCATTAGGTTCCTAAACATGTTGGCAACGAAAATGAATTATAATATCTATGTAGATTAGATGAATCACACCATATGTATTTATCATAAATTCTTTAATTAATTAATTCATATTCCTACATTAAGATTAGCATTTAGCAATGCATCATGACAAGCCAAATGTTAAAAATAGTTAACACTACAAACAATAACTCGATTAGCAATGACTAAATCTGTTGCTCAATCAACATAATGACAGATTAGTGATAGATTGTATCTCGTAGGAGAAATGGAGTCCCTAAGAGAATTAGCACTTAACCTCCGAATCTGTTTCTAAATTTAACGACGAATTAATGATATATAGTTTTAAAGATGGAATACTTTCCGTCTTCATTGGAGTTGTTATCCATCACTAATTAGCAATCATTTAGCAACATATTAATTAATCCATCGCTAATATTATAGATTTAAAAAAAATATATTATTTGTTTTTTTACGATGAATTGAGTGATGGCTAAATCTGTCTAAAGCTTGTATTTCTTTTAAATTGCTTATTCTTATTATTATACAAATTTTATATGAAAAATTATTGACCATTTGCATGATCAATGTATTAATTAATCTCAAATCAATCTTGTTTTTGATTTTAACAATAAATTTTGGTTGCTAACTTGTGCATTTAAGTGTAATTATTAGTTAGATCAATGTCATGTTCATCGTACCAAGTTTTGGAGGCAAAAGAACTTAATTCTTTAATTTAGAGTGCCCCTCATGGTCTTGGTCATGATCGTGAGGAGCATCACGAGCCTGGGCCTTTTAAGAAGCCAAAATTGATGAAAATAGTAGCACCGCTCATGGTCTACCCTCAAGATTGTGAAGAGCACTCTCACGATCATGAGCGACATCATGAGTGAGCTGGCAGCCTCTATAATGACTATTTTAAAGCTCTAACAACTGTAATTTGGAACCTCACGATCATGACACCTCCCCTCACAATCATGAGTATAAAAAATCCTACAAAAAGTGAAAGAACTATTAAATAAAGATCGAGAAGTGTTGGGATGAATTTTGAGGACTCCAACAGCTGGTTTTTGACCCTCCACTATAAATATAAGCTCAAAACATCATTTGAAGAGTTAGAGACTTTGTGGAGCTAATCTATTATGAAAATCCATTAAGCTAAACTTTTTTCTTTTTTATTTCTCTTCGTGTATTCATTTTTTATAGACAAACTCTTGTTGAGTTTGTATCTACTCTTCTTGTGAGAGTTAGGTGTGTGATTAGTTGGTAGAATTCTTTCTTCTACTTATTCTTGGGGTTAAGAAGTGGGCAGTGAAGATCAATCAACTTGGGGTTAGTATTGAGCCCTTGTAGAAATACTTTGATTGTAGAGGTTGTTTGTTAGCCTAGAAAACACTTGGTGAAGGTTTGTGTTATGCCTATAAAAATACAAATTATTGTAAGGTTGGAATTGAACTATAAAAATACCTTTATTGTAAATAATCTTGGTAATAAAACTGGAGTGGGTTTAAAAATCCTAACTTGAGGATAATTTAAGTAGAGGATGTAGGATTAGTTATAATCTGAACTTTTATAAATCATTGTGTGCTTCATCCTTTTCTTATTCTTATTCTTGTTCAAATTCTTGTTCTTATTCTTGATTCTGCTTCTTAGATTCTTTGCTTAATCTCCATTATCATTCCTTTTAATTTTTAATTTTTCATTTAATTCTTTCATTAATCCTATTCACCCCCCTCTAGGGCTTTACAATTGGTATCGGAGTTTGGGTTTTAGGTACTTAGTTACTAGAATTCAAGATCATAGGGAGTGAATTTCTTTTCTTTCAAACCTTTAGACCTTTCTTTGATAGGAGTGATTATCCATATTGGAAGCATATAATAGAACTTTACCTTGATAATGATCCAATTAGACTATAGAATGTGATCCTTGATGGGTGGAATCCTCCTATGGAGAGAGAGGAAGGTGTAAAAGTTCTAAAAAAAAGAGAAAGATGGTCATAAGAAGAAAAAGAGGAAAATCGTAAAAATAAGAGGGCAATTGACGTGGCGAAAGCTCACAACTGAAGGGATAAATATTAAATTCTGTTGATTCACGCACGAATGTCGGAAACAATCTTTTACTAATCTGTTGATTCAATTAAATTCCAGGTTAATAGGCATAAAAAATCATTGATTCACAGAATACCGATAATTGGAAAATTTAGGGTTTAATTCATAAAATAATCAAAACTATTCTCCCAAACAGAACATAAAGAATAAATAGTGAATAAGTCAAAACCTTAGAGAAAAAACACAAAAGGCCCAATAAAAGCCCAAAAACATGAAAAAAACACAATTAAAATTTTAAAGCCCTAAATGATAGAATTTGGACATCAAATTTGTAGAGCTATCTGATCCGCATCAGCAATGATCATTCTTCTTACTTCCATGTTAAGAGATGAAGGAGGTAAGCTTCAAAATTGCACTTCAGCCAAAGAAATATATAAAACCTTGGAGAATTATTATAAAGGAAACATCCAAGTGAGATCCAAAAAAGTTCAACTCTATGTGTATGAGTATGAACTCTTTAATTTGAAGCCTCATAAGTCCATAACCGAAATGACAAATAGGTTGAATGCTCTATTGACAACCTTAAGGAAATTAGGTAAACACTATTCAAAGGAAGGAATTAACATTAAAATCATAAGAGTGCTTCCTAAAAAGGATTGGAAGTTAAGAGTTATTTTAATTGAAGAATCTCATAACCTCTCTAAGCTTTCAACCGACATCCTTATTGGTAAGTTTTTTAATCATTAGCTTACTTTGAGGCAAAGAGAGGAGGAATAAAAAGATAAAGAAGAAAAGAAGAAGAGTTTTGCATTCAAAGTATCACAAGACTCAAATGATGAAGATAACCTTGAAAATTCAAGTGATGATGATGAGGAGATTGCACCATTCACAATAAGCTTTATGGAGTACTTAAAAAGAAAAATCTTGAGCAAACACAAATAATTCAAGAGAGGTAACTCTAAAAAGGCCAAAAAAATAATATGCTTCAAGTGTAAGAGACTAGGTCATATTCAAGATGAATGCCTCAAGCTTAAGCATAAGAATAAAGAAGCAAAGGAGAGAAGAAAAACTTTCAAGGCCACAAGAGATGACTCATCCAAATTCGAGATAGAGAAAGAGCATCAGGAGGCATCAAACCTTTGCTTCATGGCCTTGGAGGACAAACATGAGGTATTCCCTTTTCTACACAATCATGTGATGATTTTTGTGATGATTCTTATGATTGTGATAATAAACTTGATGATGATGAGAAACTTAATGATGAGAGAGCTCTATGTTGAATAAACTTATTTTAAAATGCGAAAATTTACTTTCAAAGAAAAAATTTTATAAAGTAGAGCTTTCAAAAAATGTCAAAATAATTTAGGAATTTATAAGATAAGTTTTTCAAAGTGATTTCCTCAAATGCCTAATTATCTAATGACTTGAAAGCCTTCATTTCTTTAAGATGTGAACTTGATAAGACTAAATAAGAAAATAAAAAGCTTTCTAAAGAAGTTTTAGAACTATATTTCCAAATTTCATAAAGGAAAAAAACTTTTGACAACATCTTGGTTTCTCAAAAGTTTTATGGTAATATATTTGGAATTGGATATGAACATCGAGCTATATCATCATCATCCTCTTAAAATAAGTTTATGAAAGCTACCTATAATTCATCATATATTCTTAGTAACAATGTTAAGTCTCAATTAATATTGGCTAAAGAGTTTTTAAAGTCTAGAGCTAAGTCTTCCAAAACCTATCCCCCTATAACTCAAAAGTCTAAGGCACAAGCCAAAAGATCTCAACTCAAGCATGTTTTCATGTACATAAAGAAGCACACACCTAAGCATGCTACCCCACACCATCATATGTATACTTGTGAATACATATCACATGTACACTATTAAACTCACATGCCTAGTAAGAGATATGTGCAACACTTTCATGCTAAGAGCACTTATGAACCAAGACACAATAGATTTGCCAATGTTACATGCTTTTATTGCACGACTTCTAGTCATACTAGCAATGTATGCTATTATAAGAGATTACACTTGTAATTGTTCCCATTTAATTATTTTGAGACTAATCAACCTAGACTAATTAAAGTTTAAGATTAAAAAGTTGATTGATCTTTATGATGCTCTTGCTTGAATTAATTGTATTTGTATGTTTTGATGAGTTACTACTTGCGTAAATTCAAGCTTACATTATTAGTTATTATATTTTGAGCTATCTATTAATGAATCTATTAAAATTATTTGTTTTATTTATTAATAAGTATGCAAACACCAATTTTTCCAAAGAGAATTTGATCTTTTGCATGATTAAAATAATTCTAAAAATTACATATTTTTAGCATGCTACTTTTTTATTGCCTTTAATGTTTTTTATTTGGTATCCCTCATTTGGCATTATTTTTCATATGGTATGCCTTATTATTTAAATACACTCTTTGGACTATATGTTATGAATCATGATTGCTATTGTTAATGCCTTAATATATGTTATTCTTCGCATTCATTTCACTTTTCACTTGAAATCATGATTGACTTTCTATTTCATTTTTTAACTGAGTTTTAATTGGAAACATTCCTTTGTCAATTGATTCACTTATTTTTCAATCGGTACTCTTGTTTTTTTTATTTATTATTCATTTGATATCCATTTCATTTTTTCAATTAGTATCCTTTATTTTCAATTGATATCATTCTTTTCTAAATTGGAATTTTCATTGTTCATTTGCTATCACTCATTCTATTTCATTTATTTTTTATCTTTCATTTGGTATCTTTCCCTTTTGATTTCTTCCCTTTTTTACTTTGACAAAGGACAGAGAAATTCGATATTTTGAATGATAATAGTTATGCTTGAATTATAAATAAAATTCAAAAAGGGGGAGAAACTAAATATTTGATATAATTAAATGATATTTGGTATATTTAACTCACCTTATCATATTGAGGGGGAGAAATTTCAAAATTCCTTACTACATGATTGAGGAGGAGTATGGTAAAATTAATGCATATACATGCACTTAATAATTTTTAATTATCATTCAAAAATTGATTGTTAAAGTCAAAAAGGGAAAGATTTTTGACCATTTGCATGATTAATGTGTTGATCAATCTCAAATCAACCTTGGTTTTGACTTTAACAATCAATTTTAGTTGCCAACTTATACATTTGAGTATGATTATTAGTTAGATCAAAGCCATGTTTATTAGACCAAGTTTTAGACGCAAAAAAACTCAATGCTTTGATGTTGGAGTGCCCTTCATGGTCTTAGTTATTATCGTGAGGAGCGTCATGAGCTTAAAGCCTTCAAGAAACCAAAATTGATGAAAATGGTAGCACCACTCACGGTCTACCCTCACAGTCATGAGGAGCACTCTCATGATCATGAGCAGCGTCACGAGTGAGTTGGCAGCCTCCGTAATGACTATGTTGAAGCTCCAACGACTATAATTTTGAACCTCACGATCATGACACCTCCCCTCACGACCGTGAGCATCAAAAATATTGTAAAAAATGAAAGAAATATTAAATAAAGATGGAGAAGTGTTGAGACAAATTTTAAGAACTCCAATAGCTAGTTATTAACCCTCCACTATAATGTAAGCTCAATACATCATTTGAAGAGTTAGAGACTTTTTTGAGCTAATCTATTATGAAAATCCATTAAGCTAAATTGTGTTTCTTTTTTATTTCTCTTTGTATATTTATTTCTTATAAACAAATTCTTCTTGAGTTTGTATCTACCCTTCTTATGAGTGTTGGGTGTGTGATTAGTTGATAGGATTCTTTCTTCTACTTATTATTGGGGTTAAGAAGTAAGTGATGATTAATCAACTTGGGATTAGTGTTGAGCCCTTGTAAAAGCACTTTGATTATAGAGGTTATGTGTTAGCCTTGAAAATACTTGTTAATAGATTTAAGTATGACCCTAGAAAGCACCTGGTGAAAGGTTTGTGTTGAGCCTAGAAAATAAAAGTTATTGTAAGGTTGGTGTTAAGCCATAAAAACACTTTTGTTGTAAACAATCTTGATAATAAGATTAGAGTGGGTTTGAAAATTCTAACTTAGAGATAAGTTAGGTAGAGGATATAGGATTAGTAACCTCTATAAATCATTGTGTTCTTTATCTTTTTCTTATTATTGTTCTTGTTCAAATTGTTGTTGTTATTCTTGATTCTACTTCTTAGATTCTGTGCTTAATCTCTTTCATCATTCCTTTTAATCTTTAATTTTCCCTTTAATTCTTTCATTAGCCCTATTCACCCCCTCTAAGGCATTACAAAAAATTATGAAAAATATAATTACATATTATAAATCAAAATATATAAAAAATATAAATAATTAAATAAACATATAAAATAAAATACATACATATATATACATATATAGTTAGTCAAAATATAAAAAAATACAAGACCATCAAAGGAGGTGGATTAGTTAGAGGAGGATCATTGTCCATTAGATCGTCAAGAAAAGCACCAGAAGATGATGATCCATCGATCAAAAGTTTGGCTACGTATGCTTTATCATTGACCTCTACTCTTGTTGTATATGGTGTATAGCCTTCTGCTCTTACTAAAAAGTCTTTATCCATTTTGAGACTCATGTACGCTTAGCTTCTATCTCTCTCTACTTTCTCTCACACTTCTACTTCCACTCCTTATATAGAAGCATTTGAGTCCACTCGTCTAATAAATACTGCTGAACTAACTAAAGGACATGATCCTAAGATGGTGTATAAATGAAAGAAACTGATGTGTCGATGCTGTCGATGAAGTTAAGGTAGAGAATAGAAGCATGTATATGTGCCACTTCTTCTCGCAACCTACAACCTCTAGATAGAGATTTATCATTTTAACTATAGGTGGTTGCGGCGTATCCTCAGCAGGCTGTGATGTAGTCTCGACCATCTTCGTGATCTTATCCTATAACCAATTAAAAGAAAATGTTATATCATTATTAATAAAATCATTAAAATGGAATATGGTATTGAATTTTTATTTAACTTACATTTGGTTTTTATAATCGAGTATCAATAAAAGATCCATCCTTTTTCGTGTGGGTCCTCTTGAAGATCTCTTAAGGTGTGGGCATTTACTCCAACTCCTTAATTTGGGAAAAAATTTATTAGTCATTAAATTTTACTATTTATATAATGAAATTATAAAAGAACTTCAAAAAAAAATATAAAAATCATAAAATGCTTTACTAATGCTTTAACATAGATGAATATATTGTGGGAGCCACCGGTGTGCTTTGTGATATCGGTGTCTAGACCTTCAGGCTCGCTCAAATGGTAAGCTTTGGCCTTAGTAAACTTCTATTGCCATTTGGGCATCTGCCAATGGGCCTGCCACTTGTCCCAAATTTCATGTTGACTCCATTAGCTTGGCCCCCTTCTTTCTCTAATTGTATATCATTTTGTTATACTAAGTCCCACAAACAATCCACCACATATGGTAGATATGTTCCTCCTCAAACTCATGCTATCAATAAGCCTACATACGATATATGTATATATATATCCTTCCAATAGAAGTTCTTAAATGTGATGGGCACTTCATTCTATATGTACTCATCTTTATGCTGCCTCTAATACATCTTCTGTGCAATGTACTTACTCACAGAATGACTATTGAGATAGAACCTATTATTAATTATATCATAGATATAAACATTTATACATATTAAATGAAAAAAATTTGTAATTGGATTTACTTATCCTCTCTAAACTAATCTTTATCTAGATAATCATATGTCCTAAATCTGTAGAGACTATAGAGGCTGTCAACTGAGGGGAATGAGTGGTAGTAGTAGCAAGCTGATAAGGTGAAGGCTGAGAAGGATGTGTATATGAAGGGGAGTAATAAGAGAATGAACATTACCACCGATTAGAGTTAATGATGAAATTAGGCAAGAAGGATCTCTGGATCCAGATAGATCAGTTGGAAGCTGAGAAGTTAGAACTGGTGGTTATAGGCGACCAATGGCTAGAGTCGATGGTTATGAAGGTCTTGATGTGGACGGTGTAAAATAGGGGACAACGTCTCGACATATATACACATAAAATTATAATAAACAAAATTTGTTAGAAATTCTTATCAAAATTTTAGTAGAGTTTTTTTATAACTGCGCTATATCAGAAGTCATACAAAGTCCAAATATTAATATTTAAATTATTATTAAACCTGCAAATAAGAAAACACTCCTAAAAAATCTGGCTTATGCTACTAACAACTTTAAAAATGTGTGCACAACTGTACACCATAGCAACACACTCCAATAATGTTATGCATATTTACAGTTTCAATACAACACAAGTTGTAAAGTAAAAATTAAATATAAATTAACTTAAAAATTGTATAAGAAAAGATAAGTAACCAACATAGAGGTTGTGTTTTGGAGAGTGGTGACTTCAAATGCAGGTTTGATATGATCATCAGCTAAAAAAAATACAGACAATACCGGTAAAATTTGCAAGAAAATACTTATACAATATCACTCATCCTTATCATGATTCTTGTATAGATATTTCCTAGCAAACTTTACTGTCGATGTCTATATTCTCGAACTAATTAATCGCACCAAAATTGCATTCAAAGTCACCATTTTCTAAAATATAAAAGTAATGTCAATTACTTAAATTAAAGATATTTTTCTTTTTCCTATTCTAATTGACTACATATATTTGTTATATATAATATTCACTAATTTATTAACTTATTTTCAACTAAACATTTAATTTAATTATTTACATTTATCTACTTTTGTTTATATGTTTCTTACTTATAGTCTAACTGAATAACATTTTGATTTTATGTAATATAACTAAATATTTTTCTTATTTCTAATATAATTTTGATTTTTTTTAATTGCAATCTAATTTTAATTATTTTTCTTAATTTAATCTAATTAAAGTAAATATATTTCTAATTAAAATTAAATAAATTAACTAATGTAACTAAATATATTTAATAATTTACCTATGTATATTCAATCATTTATTTACTCAATTCCAATAATTTAACAAAATTAACTAAATATATTCAATAAATTATTTACAAAAATTCACTAATTTAACTAAATTAAATAAATATATTCAATAAATTATTTACAAAAATTCACTAATTTAACTAAATTACCTAAATATATTCAATAAATTATTTATAACAATTCATTAATTTAACTAAATATATTCAATAAATAATTTACAAAAATTCACTAAGTAGGGATATCTTGGGAAGGCGATGGAGTTGGGGTGAGGTGGCGGCGACAACAATGAGATACCTAGTTGAAGGAGAAGAATTAATTAAATTTAATTTCTACATATTAAATAAAAAAATACCTTGGACGGTGGTGGAGAACCAATGTCAGCGAGGAGGGGGACAGTGGCATTGGAGGATGGAGGACTTCCTTGGACGAGGGTGTTGCGTTGGGTGGAATTATGGGGGGAGGGGTGAGGGCTGGTGGGTTTTATCTTTTTTTTTTTTCAATAAAATTTTGTATTCTTTCAAAATAAGTGGCGATTGCATTTTTACCTAAAAATCAATGACGGATTAGTCCATCATTAATCCGTCATTGATTTTTAGGATTTTCACGCCCAAAAATAATTAGCGAAAGATTAGTTATTCCATCAGTATTTAATAATGGATACCAATCCATCGTTAATTAGCAAAGAAAAACCGTCAATAATCGATGCTTAGGTCCTTAAACGCTAAACACTTACCACTTTTTAGTGAAAATTGCCTAAATCTATCACTAAATTCGTCACTATTGACACACTTTTTGTTTGGTCTCTTTTAGTCATCGCTAATTCGTTGCTAAAATTCATCTCTATTTGGCTTTTTTTTGTGTAATGTAACATGGTTGTGACATAAGTTTTTTGTCTCAACCATACCCTCCAATGGCTTTTAATTTTAAAATAATGATAATAATAAAAATAAAATAAAGAAAGAAAATATGAATCTATTAGAATAGAAAATTAAAATAAGAAAAGAAATTAGGATTAAATCAAATAAAATAAAAACATTGGAGTGAATATGTAAGGAGAGGACAAGAAAAGTAGATAATGGGGGATCAATTAAGGCATGAAAATGGAGATTAAAGACTTGAATTGTAAGAGAAAGGTGAGGTGTCAACGGCAGAAGAATTTGAGCATAATTAGGCTTGAGAGAAGCTTCTGGTTGCTACTCTCTTTACCAGAAATAGAAAAAAAAAGAGAAGAAAATGCAGCTCACAATTGAGAGGAGATAACTTTTGCAAATTAAAGAATCAAGAAGGATCAAAGAAAAAGCGCAAATGCTTAAAGGATTAGATGAAAAAGAAAAGGAAAAGTTAGAAGATGATCATGAAGGATTAAAAAAGAAAGAAAAAAAATCTGAATGAGTCCAAAAAGGAAGCAAAAGTTGTACAAAAGGGCAATTTAAGGAGAGTTAAGAGCTAATTTGAATTAAATTTAGCAAAGGTAAATTTTTATAATTGAAATTTTTATAGATAGCTATATGCATGTAGGATTTAGAGAGGAATTTGAGTTTTAATATCAGGTTGAATTTGTGGGATTTTTGATAATATGTGTAGGAGCTGATAAAATTAAGGGGAGGAATGCATAACAAAAGTTAGTGGCAAGTTGAATTAAAAAGAATCAGTGAGTGAACCTACTTGCTCTCTCTTAATTTTAATTTTGAATTTCTTCTTGTTATGCTCTTTTTCTTACTCTCGGTGAAAAGAGGAAACTTATTGAATGTGTGAATTATTGTTTCTTGGAGTTACATGATTAATATTCTGACTAAAACATGCTCTGAGTGAATCTTCTCTTCTTTTCCTTTTTTTTTTCTTTTATATTCTGTTTGAAGTAATATTTGAAATCTTCTTGAAAACTATATTTTCTTGTTACTATGGAGAATCTTAAGGTTGATTTTTGATTCTTGACAAAACTAATTGATAAATATGAGAATTATCATGTTTCTATATCTACGAATCTAAGTCCTGAAAGGACTATGATCAACAAGGCTAAAGAGACCTAATTGGTAAGGAATTAGGACTCTCATGATACTAATCCAAATAGGACTAGGTATGTCCTTCTAATGCCTATATATAGGCTCATATCTTT
>CATIWO010530605.1:0-16653 GCA_949673435.1 Macaranga tanarius | reverse complement strand
CAGCATCTTGTGGTTTCTGAAATGTCGACAAAAGGGACACTGAATCGAGAGAGGAGCAAATCTGCAAGAATAGATGGCAGAGGAAATGGGTGAGGGTTTCAGTGAGGTTTTGGGAAAGAGACGACTGAGGAGAGATCACTTCTGCAATTTGCAGAAAGTAATAGATCAAATGAAGATTTGAGAGAGAGACACAGGATGAAGAACGGTTTTCATTAGGGTTAGATGGAAAGACATGATCGAGAGAGAGAGAGAGGCAGATAGACAGAACTGAAGGAAGAACCTTCGAGAGAGTTGAGAGAAGACGAGAGAGAGGGGCGGCTGCTAGGGTTAAGAATTAGAAGGGAAATAAATTAGGTTTGGAATAGTTAGCTTATATAGTTAGGGTTTTTGGCTAAGGAAAACGGTGTCATTTATATAAATATAATTAATATTATATTATATATATATATATTATTTAAAATAATTTCGGGTTTTCAGGTGGTTCGGTTAATATTATCCATAAACCGAACCGCCACCCGAAAACCGAACTTCACCTCTCTCCTCACCCGATCACATTTGCTTTCTAGTTCGGTTCAAAATTGGTTGGCTTCTTTGGTTCGGTTTCAGGTGATTCGATCGAACCGGACAGTTTTTGCACACCCCTACTTACATATGTTCTGACCCTAACAATGAAAATGGCTCTTGGCGAAATTACTTTTCAGTCTGGGTTTTTGTTGACATCTACAAACCTCTTATTCCAAGCATGAAGATAAAAAAAGTGAGGGGTGACAGGGTCTGGCTATGTTTCATATATAAAAGGCTACATAGTTTTTACTTTGCTTGTGGATGCTTAGGCATAATGATAGGGTCTGTAAGCTTATTGTAAATGAAACTGTGAAGAAAGATGATAAACCGTTTGGTACT
This sequence comes from Macaranga tanarius, assembly GCA_949673435.1. Taxonomy (NCBI): domain Eukaryota; kingdom Viridiplantae; phylum Streptophyta; class Magnoliopsida; order Malpighiales; family Euphorbiaceae; genus Macaranga; species Macaranga tanarius. The sequence continues at coordinate 15,750 of CATIWO010530605.1, read as the reverse complement.
TGGTTACAAGCACAATCCAAGAAACAGTTAGCTCAACCTACCTCGAGTACAAAGTGGTTGTGAGCTTATCGCCAATGTAAACCAATACAAGAGATGCAGAGTGAAGCAGATTTACCAGCATCTCAATCACCGGTGGCAACAACTCTGGCATCTCAATCCTTACTCCCGAAGGCAACAGTTACTCATTCTGAAAACGTATTGGTAGTTGTTGAAGTTAGTGGTCATGATGCGTCGTAGAAAGAGGACAATTTGGGAGGGAAAAGATGTTCTCTTAGAGCTCATAAAGGTAAAATGCAGGTGAAAAGTAAGAAAACTGACGTGGCTGATGTAGGTGGTGCCCAAGAAATAGTCAATAGTGGGCTTGTAATTACTAAAGCCAAACGACGTATGATGGAAGATAGGCTTGTTGATCGTTGCGTGGATGACATAGCTTTTGGAGATTCTTAACATGGCTTTGATGTCTTTGATCAACCTAGCAGCTCTAATTTGGCGGGACCTGGACCCCAGGCCTGCCCATCGCCATGAATCTGTTATGTTAGAACTGTCGTGGGCTGGGCAGCCTATGAACAGTTTAGGTTTTAGTGGATTTGATCCACTCATAAAAGCTTAACCTAGTGGTATTAATGGAATCTTTCTGCACACAATCTCATCTAGCAAGTCTAAAGAGGAAAACTAATTTTCAGGGCCTTTTTTGTGTAGATGCAGTAGGTCATAAGGGGGGCCTGGTGGTTTTATGGAAATCTAATCATATCACACTCCAATTACCAACTTTTACACATGACACATGAGAGTTTTAGCAAAAGAACGTGCATTTCATTATTAATATCATCACATTAAAACTTGTATAAATACATTATAAAATTTAACAAGTTATGCTTTATCATTGAACATAACTTCCTTATACATGATATTGTACCAAAATATAAGACATAAAAATTTATAAATAACAAGTCAGGATGTTTATGCACCGATTTTGTCACTGGCCCACCTGACACTTCTATTGTAAGCAGACTTCAAGCTCAACTATCTATTATCCTGAAAAATTAAATGGAAATGAGTGAGCATGCTACTCAGTAAGTAATTACTAATATAAATATATACAAATTCTTCTTAAGAACTAATCAAATGGAAGAGAAAATAATTTCTACTGGAATACATAGGAGTGTCTCTCCTCGTGTAGTCTACTGTCCAAAATTCACTGTTGAGACACGGTCTAACACACGGCCATGTTGATGCCCATGTTCGCCACTGCCCAAAATTTCTCATTTACATACGGTCCCATATGCCCGTGTCTTTAGCCGTGTTCACATTCTAAAAACACATTTTAACCATCACAACTCTTAGATTCATACATCTAAGAACATATACCGATTATATACTGAAAATATACTAAACATATAGCATAATCATGAATCATAAATTGAATATATACTAAACATATACCAAACATATAACAAAATAATATACAATCATATAATCACATCACAACATATCTCATATTATCCGGTCGAATCATTCCTCACATATATTTCACACATGTAGACATGCCAATATCGCCCGACTCATCCTCATACAAAAATAAATAATGGCATGTCTCATATACATTTGGTATGCCAAAACTGCCCGGCTCATCCTCACACAATAATAATGGCATACCACTCACACGTTACCGGCCGACTTATTTCCTCACATAATATCAAAAAATATAATAGACATGCCAAATCTGCCCGGCTCATCCTCATACAGTAGTAAATATGGCATGTCTCACACACGTTTGGTATGCTAAAACCGCACGGCTCATCCTCACATAATAATAATGGCATACTACTCACACATTACCACCCGGCTCATAACCTCACAAATAATCACACACGTGGCCACCCGACTCATATCTCACATTTATACATATAGAACTCACTTATCAATACATTCTTTCACAATTCACATCTTACACATACATAACATCATTTACATTTTAAGAGCAATACTCAAAGTTCACAATACATCGAATCACATATCTTAAGATTTATAAATCCCATTCTTTACCACATAAAATAATTTACATAGCTCAATCATAGCAATATAATTATAACATACAAAAGAAACCAAATATATATATTATATAAATAACTACTTACCAAAAAGGCTTCCCAATTGTTTAATAGAAAAAAAGTTTCTTTTAGTTAGTTGTATTTTCTTTGTCCTTTGCAACTCTTACACATAACCATATATCAAACACACATACAAAACATCACACTTGCACCTAAGCTCAACTAGTGCAACTTATTACTCTAAGTTTGATATACTCTAAAATTATGTAGACAAGTAATATGGCCATAATTTTATTACTGATGCTAGGGTTTTGAGTCTACTTCAATTATAAATTAGAATTATATAATTTGGATGTGTATAGAATTACTTATGAATTTTTGAAGACAATCAGGTCATATAAAGCCACCAGAATCAGTAATAAAATGGTAAGCTCTGTTAGACCCTTTTAATGATAATTTCACTTCAAACTAAAAATATAAAAACTCCTTAATCTTTAACATCAAACTTTGATTAATTCGGAGCTCTAAAACTCAAGTTATAATAAAAACACTAAAGCTAAAAATTTCTGAAAACAGAGCACGAATTTTGTAATAAATAAAACTTAACTTCAATTAATAAAATGCATGCATAAACTTACCAAATGGAATATCCAAGTTCTCTAATACTTCTAGAATTCCCAAAACTCTTATTAGATGATAAAAGCAAGATCAAATTCTCTAAACCCTTTTAAAGATCACTCTCCTCTTACTTATAGAATTTCTCCTCTTTAATTTTCTAACACACACATGTACATACTATCAACCCTACACTTGTACACATTCATAACCATATGGTTATACATGGTTTAATTTAAAGAAATCTCCAGATAATTGAGGAGGTTTATCACCATAGCATCCCCTTTACTCCTTAATGAAGTGTAAATATTGTATATTAACCCCTAAACTTTCTATTGTGTCAATCTAATCAAATTTTCCTTACAATTTGGTCGCTATCTATAATTCATAAACATACCTAATCTTGAATTAAGTCCACTATTCTACTATGTATGAAATGAAATGCATAATGAAGAAATATGTATCTCAGAATGTGGGTGTTAGATTTCTCCCATACTTAAAGAAAATTTCATCCCCGAAATTAATGACTCACCATTATGTGAGAATAAATATGGGTACTTTTGTCTCATCTGTTCCTCCACCTCCCATGTTACTTCTTTAGGAGAATGGTAACTCCATTTAACTTCACCATTGGAATTTTTTTGTTCCTTAGTTATTTTACCCTTCGATCTAAAAATTCTATCAGTTCCTTAACCTACGTTAATTTTTCTGAAATCTCTATCCCTGGCTCTTGTACAATATGACTGGGATTTGATCTATATTGTCTTAATATTGATACGTGAAACACATCATGAATAGAAGATAATTCTCTCGGTAGAGATAACTTATAGGCTAATAGTCCCACTCTCTCTATAATCTCATACGGTCCACTGTATCTTGGACTAAGTTTCCCTTTCTTGCCAAATCTCAGAATCCATTTCCATAGTGATACCTTCAAGAAAATTTTCTCACCAACCTCATATTCCATTTTCCTTCGATATTGGTATGTATAACCCTTTTGACGGTCTTGAGCTGCTTTTAAACATTTTCTAACCACTTGAATCTTGTCTACTGTTTCTTGCACCAAGTCTGGACCTTTAACTTGCCTCAATCCATTAAAATTCTAACATATTGGACTTCTACATTTTCTTCCATACAAAGCTTTATATGGAGCCATTCCGATGCTGGATTGATAACTGTTATTGTATGCAAACTCTATCAATGGTTAATGATCATCCCAATTTCCCTTAAACTCAAGTACATAAGCTCTTATCATATCTTCTAACGTCTAAATAGTTCTCTCTAATTGCCTATCGGTCTGTGGATGAAATGCTTTACTGAAATGTAATTTGGTTCCCAGAGCTTTCTGTAGACTACCCCAAAAATATGATATAAATCTCAAATCTCTGTCAGATACAATAGATAAAGGTACTCCATGTAATCTCATAATCTCTGAAATGTACAAGGAAGCCAGTTTATCCAAAGAATTAGTTGATTGAATCGGTAAGAAATGATCTGATTTGGTGAGTCGATCAACTATTACCCATATAGTGTCATGTTTTCGAAATGTATGTGGCAACCTAATAATAAAATCCATCGTTATCTTCTCCCATTTCCACTCCGGTATCCTCAAAGGTTGTAATTTTCCTGTAGGAGCTTGATGTTCTTCTTTCACCTGTTGACAAGTTAAACATTTTGCAATAAAATCTGCCACATCTTTCTTTATTGTTGGCCACCAGTAGAAAGGCTTTAAATTTTAATACATCTTTGTGCTTCCCGGATCTATAGCATAAGGTGCATTATGAGCTTCATCCATAATCTGCTTTCTCAACTCTCCCATATTTAGAACACATGCATGGTTTCCAATTACTATCATGCCATCATTTTTTATCACAAACTATGTGCTGGTTCTTGCTTCCACTTTCTCTTTCATCTTTCTTAAATAAGGATCCTTCTTTTGTGCCTTCCTACTTTGATCTCCAATTGATGGTCTAATTTACAATGTAGCCAATAAATGATCCTTCCCAAGATCAAGAAAGACATTCATCACTTGTAGTGCTACTCGATACTCCACCTTATGAAAAATCATCCCAGCAGAGCATTCCATAGTTTTTCTACTCAAAGCATCAACTATTACATTTATCTTTCTCGGATGATACTCAATTGTGTAATCATAGTCTTTCAATAATTCCATCCATCTTCATTGTCTCAAGTTCAATTCTTTCTGAGTAAGAATATACTTCAAACTCTTATGATAAGTGAATATTGAAAATGTTTCCTCATACAAATAGTACGTCCAGATTTTCAATGCATGAAAAATAGTAGCTAACTTCAAGTCATGTGTCAGGTAATTAACCTCATGAGGTCGTAACTGTTTGGATGTATAACCTATTACTCTCCTAAATCCTCTACCATAAGATCCTCCCATTGATTGATTAGGCCAGCTCATACCACGTCCCCTAATTCACTCTGTTAAGAACCAGAGCCTCTGAAAGATGAATACCACCTGTTCGAGTTGAAGTAGTGAATGTGCCAATAGTTTTCTTCTTTTTAAATCCCACAACATTCCTTTATATTATGGTTTCCTTAGCCTGTAGTGTAGTCTCCAATAAATCTCCATAAGTCGGTAGTTTCACTGCCATTTTCTCTCTGATCTTTAAATTCAATCCCCTTTCAAATCTTTTTCTCTTTAGTTCATCAGTGGCTACTTCTTCAGGAGTATACTTTGGAAGTCTCACGACTTGTATCTCATAATCAGCAATAGATAGATCATTCTACTTCAATTCCAGAAATTCAATCTTCCTTCTATCTCTATATACAACTGGTGTATAATTTTCTATAAATTCTTTTAGAAAATCTGCCCAAGTCAATGTCATAGGCACGTTTTTGCTTCCCAGTACTGTTTCCCACTAATCCAAAGAATATTTCTCAAACAGTGATACAATATAGCTCACTCTCTTCTTTGTAGTGCATTCAAATCGATTTAAAATTCTCTCTGTATTTCGTAACCATTCCTCAGCTACTACAGGGTTAATGGTACCCATAAAGGCTTTAGCACCTTGCTTTTATATCTTCTTATAATTTTTATCCACAGTGCTATCTATTTATTTTTAGCCCATCATTCTCATCATTTGAATAAATTCCTACATAAAAGGATATGCAACTTGTGGAGGGGCTTGGGGTTGGGATTGTTCTAGTTCTCCTAATGTTGGTATGGGGGTTTGCCTATGAACAGACTCTGAAGACTAATCTGGGCCAATGTGAGGTGCGTTATGTTCTTCCATCCTGACACATTTTAAACATATATCAACTATATACATTTCATGATCTAGGTATTATGCCATGAATGCAACATGCTCTCATACCCTAGGGATCTAATCCCTGCTCTTATACCACTTTAATTGTCACACTCCAATTACCAACTTTTACACATGACACATGAGAGTTTCAACAAAAGAACATGCATTTTATCATTAATATCATCATATTAAAACTTGTATAAATATACTATAATACTTATCAAGTTATGCTTTATCATTGAATATAACTTCCTTATACACGATATTGTACCAAAATATAAGACATCAAAATTTAGAAATGACAAGTTAAGATGTTTATGCACCAATTTTGTCACTCGCCCACCTGATACTTCTATTGTAAGCAGACTTCAAGCTCAACTATCTACTATCCTGAAAAATTAAATGCAAATAAGTGATCTTGCTACTCAATAAGTAATTACTAATATAAATAAACATAAATTCTTCTCAAGAACAAATCAAATGGAAGAGAAAATTATTTCTACTGGACTACATGGGCGTGTCTCTCCCCGTGTAGTCTACTGTTTGAAATTCACCGTTGAGACACGATTTAATATACGGCCATGTTGATGCCTGTGTTCGCCACTACCTAAAATTTTTCATTCACACACGGTCATACATACGCCCGTGTCTCAAGCCGTGTTCACATTCTAAAAACACATTTTAACCATCATAACTCTTAGATTCACACATCTAAAAATATATACCGATCATATAATGAAAATATACCAAACATATACCATAATCATGAATCATAAACTGAAAATGTACTAAACATATACCAAACATATAACAAAATAATTTACAATCATACATTCACATCACAACATATCTCATATTATCCGGCCGAATCATTCCTCACATATATTTCACACACGTAGACATGCCAATATCGCCCAGCTCATCCTCACATAAAAATAAATAATGATATATCTCACATACATTTGGTATGCCAAAACCGTCCGTCTTATCCTCACATAATAATAATGGCATACCACTCACACATTACTGCCCGACTCATTTCCTCACATAATATCACACATATTATAGACATGCCAAATCTGCCCAGCTCATCCTCACATACTAGTGAATATGGCATGTCTCACACACGTTTGGTATGCCGAAATCGCCCCGGCTCATCCTCACACAATAATAATGGCATATTACTCACACATTACCGCTCGACTTATAACCTCATAAATAATCACACACGTGGCCACCCTATCTCATATTTATACACATAGAGCTCACTTATCAACACATTCTTTCACAATTCACATTTTACATATACATAACATCATTTATATTTTAAGAGCAACACTCAAAGTTCATAATACATCGAATCACATATTTTAAGATTTATACATCCTATGCTTTACCACATAAAAAAATTTACATAACTCAATCATAGCAATACAATTATGACATATAAGAGAAACCAAATATATATATTATATTAGTAACTACTTACCAAAAAGGCTTCCCAATTCTTTAATAGAAAAAGAGTTTCTCCTAGTTAGTTATGTCTATCTTGTCCTTTGCAACTCCTAAACATAACCATATATCAAATACACATACAAAATATCACACTTGCACCCAAGCTCAACTAGTGCAACTTATTACTCTAAGTTTGATATGCTTTAAAATTATGTAGACAAGTACTATGGCCATAATTTTATTACTGATGCTAGGGTTTTAAGTCTACTTCAATTGCCAACTACTTTAATTGGCAATTGGAATTACACAATATAGACATGTATATAATTAATTATGAATTTTTGAATACAATAAGATCACACAGAGCTACCAAAGTAAGCAATAAAATATCGAGCTCTATTAGGCCCTTTTAATGATAATTTCAGTTCCAACTAAAAATATAAAAGTTGTAGAGGACTCCGTAAAGTTTCTTTAGCATCAAACCTTTCTTAATTTGGAGTTTTGAAACTTAAGTTATGACAAAAACACTAAGACTAAAAATTTCTGAAAACAGAGCACGAATTTTATAACAAATAATTCTTAACTTCAATTAACAAAATGCATGTATAAACTTACCAAATGGAATCTCCAAGTTCTCTAATGCTCCTAGAATTTCTAAAACTCTTGTTAGATGGTAAAAGCAATATCGAATTCTCTAAAGCCTTTCAAAGATCACTCTCCTTTTACTTATAGAATTTCTCCTCTTCAATTTTCTAACACATACATGTACATACTATCAACCCTACACTTTTACACATTTATAACCATATGGTTATACATGTGACGCCCACAATCACTACCATACACGTGGCAACAATCCGCCATAAAGGTGGCATTAGAAAATCCTTTTTACCACTAAGGATTTGTACTCATTTGTAAAATATGAATACTCATATGAGTATACATTGTTTAAAAACATTTCTTAATAATCAACATATGACAATATTTACACAATATCATATAGATGTGCCAACATGATATGAAGGATGAAGGTCGGATGCACTAGCTCGTATTGGCTCGTCTAAGACTCCATTGCAAGCTTCAAGCTAACTCTGATTTAGTTCCTGAAAAGTTTCAACAGCAAAGGGGGTGAACTTGCAACTCAGTAAGCAACTACTAACACATTTGTACACATATAACTAACTCACGAGAATTTAATTGATTTAAGATCATATCTGATACATAAAATAAATCTCTAGGGTTAATAAGATACTTTTCTAAACCTTTACTACATCTTCATACAATCACCATAAAGTTCCATTACTAATGGCATTACATCGAGTGCTTACGGGAGCCCAAAAGAAGAAGGAGCAAGTGAGCAATAAAAAGTCAAGCTAAATTAGAGAATCTTACAGATAGATTCATCTCAAACTTAAAACATAAAAGTTGTAGGAGACTCCTTAGAGTTTCTCTAGCATTAAACCACGTTTCATTTAGAGCTCTATAGCTCGAGTTATAGTTAAAATACAAAGACAAAAGTATGCAGAAGAGGGCAGACTCGTCATGACTTGGCACACCTTGTCGAGTCGGCACCCCGAGCCGCTGTCATGACTCGGCACCTTTGGTGCACCATGCTGAGTCAACAGCATTGAGCACTGTCATGACTCGGCACCCTCGTGCCGAGTCAGCACCGAGCCTTGCTCCTATCTTTTAGACAATTTAGCACTCTACTAATTTCCAATGCATAACAATCCTTCCCACACTTGAATATAACTCAAATCAAATGTAAACCACTTCGTAAAACATACAACACATCTCAAATACATTCATGAACATATGATTCTTAATCAAACACGAGCTTTAAGCATCATTACTTATCATTCACAACTAAAAACCACGATTGACACATTGTATCTTATTTCAAAGCATAAATCAAAGTATAAATCAAAGTATGTACGTATCACCACACCCATTAATATCCACACTCACATTCAACAAAATATAGATATTCATAACCCAATTCATACAATTCAAGAATTCACATGTTCATATAGCATTCTCAATGTTCATTATCAGGCCGGATTCATCCTCACATAAATATCTCACACTTAGCCCCATTGGCTATATTTCTCACATTTTTAATATCAATCAAATGGCCATTTAGTGAGACTATCCACCCGGTTCAGTCTCACTATCTCACATATTATTTCTAGGTAGCTATACGCCTGGCTTAGCTTGCTCATCTCACATATCATTTTTTTATTGGGTAGTTATACGCCCGGCTCAGTTTGCTTATCTCACATATCATTTTTTTATTTTATTGGGTAGCTATACGCCTAGCTCAGCTTTTCCATCACACAATATTTAATATCAATCAAATGGCCATTTGTAAGACTATTCGTCCAGCTCAGTCTCACTTCTCACATGGGTAGCTATACGCCCGGCTCAGCTTGCCCATCTCACAATCACACATCCTCACATTCCTCACATATCACACTTTTGTGTGAATCACAACACAACATAGTTCAATGCAATTGCATATTAATAAATCATCTCAACAATATTTCATCATTATTCCATCTATGCTCATATTTCCAACATCATAATATTATTCCATGCAATTGCATCTTCACAAGGCATCATCACAATATAACACTAATATTCTTTCCATGTTCACAAACCATTTCTCATAGTCACAACATCAACATACATAATTATAAATGGTAATTATACAGATCATAAACCAATGATATGCCACAATATACACATAACATCAATTGCTAACAATCCTCACATTACCAAAAAATAAAAAGGTGGAATTCATTCCACACTATATTCAACACAACTCAACATAATTTCATTAAAATAAGCCATCATTATTAACCTTTCATCTACGATTATCAATTCATAATTCATTTATCTATAATAATTGAAAACACCATTATACACAATAGAGTTTAGTCTATATATATATATATATATATATATATATATATATATATAAGTAATTACTTACCTCTAATTGCTCCCAACCTTATAAAAGGTCTTTCTTCCACTTAAGAGTGCCTTCTTTCCCTTTATCAAGTCCTATATATCAATCTCACATAACAACCATGACTCTAGCACTTAAATGCACGAGATGCACTTTAAAGCTCAAGATTCAATATATCCAAATAATTTACACATATGTTCAAAAATTATAAAAATATTACTGAAGCTAGACCTATGAGTCTACTTCAAATCTCAAGTAGAATTACTTGATTTGGACATGTGTGGAATTAATTATGAATTTTTGATACAACTCGGGTAAAACAGGTAAAATAGAGTTGACAGCATGAGCACAAAAATGTTCAGCTATGCCAGTCAGTCTTAACATCAAAATCAACTAAACCTCAAAACATAAAAGTTGTAGAGAACACTCTGATGTTTCTAAAGCATCAAACTTTTCTCAAATTATAGGTCTACAACTTAAATTATGATTAAAAAAATAATACTGATGCACAAAGAAAAACAGAACCTAAATTTTCTAACATCAAAACCTAATTCAAATAACCAAAACAAGTGTAAGGCTTACCAAAAATGATGCTTAAACAACTCCTAGATCTCCTATAGCTCCTCAAAATCCTTACAAATTGAGTAGAGAATTTTCAAAAGCTCCTGAGCAAAACAAGAACACTCTCTTCTCCTTCCTAATGAATTTCTCTACAATTCTCTACAACACCATTAACCATATATACACTCATATACTCACCCACCAATCACCTTCCACCAAATGTCCCCCTAAGGTCCCTTAATTAAAAGCTAACTTATCACTTAAAATAAAATAATACTAACACCCTTAATTAAAAATACATAATATCTTCACAATAACTCTTCTTCCCCTTAATGAATTAGGACAACTACTTAATAATCCACAACTATCAATTGTGATAATATAGTCCAAACTTATCTTACAAATAGGTCCCTCTCTACCAACATACACATACTCTACTTAATTACACTCCATAACTCTATTCCACATGTCACGAAAATAATATGCATGAACAGTGCATTTAAAGATACAGGTGTTACAATATATAGTTTAATTAAAGAAATCTCTAGATAATTGAGGAGGTTTATCACTATAACATCCCTTTTACTTTTTAATGAACTGTTAATATTGCATATTAACCTTTAAACTTTCTATTATGTCAATCTAATTAAATTGTCCTTACAATTTGGTCATATCTATAATTGATAAACATACCCAATCTTAAATTAAGTCCACTGTTCTACTATATATGAAATGAAATACATAATGAAGAAATATGTATCTTAGAATGTAGGAGTTTCAAATAAGTTATGTATGCTTATCGATTTTGGGCCAAATTTTATTGATATTGAAATATCGGTGGAGCATGATCCTAAATGGTGTTTGACTGCTTTATACGGCTTCCCTAAACGCTCTCAAAGATGAGCTATCTAGTTATAAATTCAAGGTCTTTCTCAAGTATCTCAGCTACCTTGGTGTCTCATAGGAGATCTCAATGACATTGCCCTTACTTCAGAAAAATATGGAGGTGCCCCCAGACCTCAATGGATGATAGATGGGTTCAAAAGTGTTATAGACTATTGTGGTTTATCTGACTTATGCATGCTTGGCTATCCTTTCACTTAGGAGAGAGGCAGAGGCACTCCTTTATGGGTGGAGGAAAGGTTAGATAGGGCAGTAGCTTCTCTTGAATGAATTAATCTTTTCCTGCAAGCTCAAGTTCATAATTTAGGGTATTACTCATCTGACCATTGCCCACTATTAATTGCTTTATTTCCAAACTGAGCATCCACTCAAATTTATAATTTTTACTTCGAAAACTCTTAGTTTTTGGAAGAGGATTATGCTTAGGTGGTCCACAGGGCATGGCTGGAATGTTTTACTACTTATGTTATGGTGAAACTTGATTCGTGTTGTCGTGCTCTTAATAATTAGGGGAAACATTTTGATAATCAGTTTAAAGGTCGCCTTGGCTATATAAAACACAAAATGTATTCTCTTCAATCTGGTAGGGATGTATTCTCTAATCAGAAACTAAGATGAGTTCGCAATGAATACTTCAAGCTCCTGCAACAACAAAAAACTTACTGGAGATAGCGATCCAAAGTTGAGTGGCTGATGAATGGAGATGTAAACTCTAAGTTATTTCATCAAATGGCATCTAGCAGATAGAAACAAAATATCATCTTTAGAATTCAAGCAGATGATGGCTCATAAAAAAAATGAGGAGCAGGTTTGGAATCTCTTATCTCTGGCTATTTCAATTCGTTGTTTGCCTGGTCCCGCACTAGCTCTATAAATTTTCTTTGCAATGTTTCATCACGAGTTGCTGGTGAGCAAAATGATATTTTATTGTCTGAATTCCACAGAGATGAGGTTAAGCAAACTCTTATATAAATGGGTCCAAAAAAGTCCCTAGGGTGTGATGGTCTCAATCCACATTTTTATCAATTTTTCTGGCCATTTATTGGTACGGAGATCTCTGATTTGGTGTTGTTTTGGATTAACTCTCTTTCGCTGCCCATCTCTATGAATGAGACTATTATTGCCTTAAATCTAAAAAAATCTAATGTTGTCAGTTTGTCGGACCTACATCCAATTTCTTTAAGCAAAGTTCTTTACAAGTTAGTAGCCAAGGTACTAGCAAATAGACTTCGTCAGATTTTGCCTGAGATTGTATCAGAATGTCAGAGTGCCTTTGTGCCGGGTCGGTTAATTACCGACAATGTCATGGTTGCTTCAGAGCTTACTCATTACTTAAAATCGAAGAGGCATAGGCAGTTTGGTTATGCAGCTCTGAAACTTGATATATCGTAAGCATACGACAGAATCGAGTGGGACTATATTAAGGCGATCCTGTTGAAGCTTGGATTTCATTGTAGATGGGTACAACTTATTAAGATGTGTATATCTTTTGTCAGCTAGGTGGTGTACAATGGCAGTAATTCTATTGGCCTCATCATCCCTCAATAGGGTCTTCACCAAGGGTGTCCATTAAACCCCTATTTGTTAATCCTTTGCATAGAGGGTCTCATTACCTCTATTGATAAAAAGAAAAGATGTGGTCAGCTTCATGGTTGTTCAATAGCACGTGGGGATCCAACTATTTCAAAGTTATTTTTTGATGATGACTCATATTTTTTTCATCACAGTTGTTGAAAGTGAGGCTCTTGTCTTCAAATTTATTTTATAGGCCTATGAGGCTATATCGGGCCAATGCATAAACTTCACAAAGTCTTCTGTCTCTTTTATTCCCAATACCGCTACTACTGCTAGAGTTTCCTTTTGCAATATTCTTGGCATAGCGGAAGATGATTTCTTAGGAAAATATCTAGGTATGCCCTACTTTGTGAGTCATAAAAAATGGCGGGTGTTTGGTTTTCTCAAAGATAAGCTATGGCAGCGAGTTAATCTGTGGAAGTGTAAGTATTTATCGAAAGTGGGAAAATAATTACTTTTAAAAATGGTCGCCCAGGCACTACCAAACTATGTCATGAGTGTTCATGTCCTTTCATTGTCTTTATGCTCCGATTTGGAAAGGATTGTGAACTCCTTTTGGTAGGCTTCCTCTCGTAATTCTAATGGAATAATTCATTGGAAATCTTGGAAACATCTCTGCTGTAGTAAGAAATATGGTGATTTGGGATTTTGTCAGGTTCATGATTTCAACTTGGCACTTGTATGGAAGCAAGTGTGGCGAGTTGTGACTCAGCCTCATCTTTTTATTTCTCATATGTTTCGTGCAAAATACTTCTCTAGTAAAAGTAGTTTGGAGAAGCTTGATGCTCACCCAAAATATAATTATTCATGGATCGTGTTGGCGAGTAAGATCTAGAGAATGTATTTAGGTTATGACTGATCGCTGGCTGCCAGACAATGCTAATCCCTTCTTTACTTCTTCATTGGATTTGACAGAGGAGAGCTTAAAAGTATGTGATCTAATATTGCCTAATTCTAGCTGTTGGAACACGAGAAAGGTGGCTGATCTTTTTAATGAGAGAGATTCAGATTTGATACTCTCTATCCCTCTGTCTCCTCACAATAGAGAAGATTTACTTTATTGGGCCCCTAAGAAAAATGGAAATTATATAGTCAAAAGTGCTTATCGGTTGCTATCCTTAACTGCCTAAGATTGACCGCATACAACTGCTCCCAATAAAGCCTGGTCTGTTCTATGGAATCTTGATCTTCCCTAAAAAATCAAGAGCTTTGGTTGGTGGCTTCTATATGAGGTCCTTCCCACAAGGTACACATTGTCTCTTAAGCATATTGATCTTGAGATTGAATGTCTAGTATGTGGTAATGATACGGAAAGGGATCTTCACCTTTTCCTTGATTGCATCTATGCTAAGAATTGTTGGGATATTTTAGGAATGGGTTTTGTTCGAGGTTCTGTGATCTCCTTATTGGATTGGTTTTTTTTGGTAATTAATTGTGCCAATGCTTCAGAGATTCATTTTTTCCTAGCTCTTTGCTGGGGTATGTGGTTCAATCGCAACAAAGCATCTTAGGAGGGTGTTGTCCGTTCCTCAAGTGCAACTGTGATCATAGTTAAAGCTACTATCGACCAATGGGACCAACTGGCCAATTCAAGGAAAATGCAAAACCTTTCTTCTCCTACCACAGATTCTCTCTCTCTCTGCAAATGGAAAAAGCCTAGTACTAGTTATTTGAAAATAAACACAGATGTTGCCACTTTCTCCAATCCCAATCGCTATGGCTATGGATGGGTGCTTAGAGACGATAGAGGAGTTCTTGTAGCTGCGAGAAGTCATTCTTTTCTAGGATTAATGGCCCCTGACCTTGCTGAAGCTTTTGCTATCAAGGAAGCCCTTAGTTGGCTCAAAACGCACCACTTTTCTAATGTAATTATCGAGTCAGATGCTAAGCTGATTGTGCATGCCATTGTAAATAATATCTCTTTTCTTTCTGATTTAGGAAAGCTCCTCTCTGATATAACTAGTCTGAAATCCTCAATTGAGAATATTTCTTTCAGATTTGTTAAGAGATCTGCGAACCAGACAACTCATTTCATTGTTCGAGCTTCTAGTTCTATGTCAAATCTTACAATGTGGTATGCCGCAGCTAACTCTGTTGTTGATTCCTTATTATGTTCTGATCTTGCTTAATGAAAGTTCACTATTACTCAAAAAAAAAAAAAAAAAAAAAAAAGTTTATAGGGTTACATCATGGTTGAAGTATAATGATCCAATAATGTTGCTAACAATTAATTATTCCTGCATTTATTCTCCATACAATAATTTATGGGTATAAGCTATTAGGAGTGACCTAATTGCTAATTCCACATTTGTTAATTTTTAGTTCGATTTTTTTCTAAATT